>PVKN010004985.1:0-32007 GCA_004027915.1 Capromys pilorides
AAAAAAAAATTGAGATGTGTGAGTTTTCTCTCCTCTGAGATTGCAATAGACATTTGGGCAAGCTGGTGATTTGTTAAAACTTTAAAAACTTGTGCTGGAGATATGTCTCAGTGTTAGAATTCTTGCCTTGAGTGCACAGGCCCTGCGTTCCCCAGAGCCACAAAAACAAAAACAAAAGAAAATAAATAACTTCAGAAAATTGCGTTACAGTGTGCTAACTTGAAAAGTTTTAGAGATGACTTTCAAATGTGGTCTATGTAGTACGCTAATCCTGAAGTAGGGCTGAGATGTGCTTAGGGAGAGCTATCAATGTGATAGAAGAGGTGGCCCATGATTGGTGGGGAACCTGGCTCCAAAAAGAATGTAAAGCTGCCTACTCCTTTGGCAGGCTCTGTGTTAGGCTCTGGAAAGTGCTGAGAGGAGTGAGCCGCAATCTCTTTTGTCAAGGAGCTCACAGTCCAGTGGGGGAGCATACAAGTAAACAGGCTTCCCAGGAAACTTGTAGGATTAAATAGGGTGAAAAGAGCTAGAAAATACCTCCAGGAAATTGGCTGAAATGGTCACAATAGCCAGCCTGGGCAAGGAGAAAGAACTGAAGAGATGAAGTGGGAGATAGGGAGAAGTGTCTCAATAGGGCCGTAATCTCAAAAAGTTTTCCTAATTCTTGGAGGAAATTCCATTTGTAAGCATTAGGAAAAACAGACAGAAGATTTGCTGGGTGCTGGATGACAAAGATGATGTCAGTTTTGCAATGTGCTTGCATGTCCTTGTTTCTTATAGGTTGTATGTAATATCTTGATGAAATATTTTTAAGCATTCAGTTACTTCCATCCTTAGAATAACAACGTTTGCTGTTCGCTGAAACCTAGCAAGAAGCTGCTTATTACCAACCCAGTAGAAAAGAGTCCTGAATTTGACTGGTATGAGACAAGACATAAAATATGTTTTCTCCTTAAATGGCAGCTATCGATGACCGTGCCAACTTTAGTGTTTGATGCGTATACAAAAGCATGGGTCCTAAGCGGTATCTTATTACTCATTTCTAAGAAAATGGAAGATAATCACTTATAACTTGTGCACACGATACATCATTTGGAAAGAATTTCACTGGGGATCATGTTGCTCAACTGAAAAGTTCTGGCATGCTGAATTTGTACATTTTTGTGAATGCTTCCTTTTACTCTGATCTCTAGCTTTTTTCTGCATATGGTTATTTGTATGTTTTAGATTATAAGCTTCTTAAAGGGAAAGCACTGTATTTGAACAGTGTTAACCACAATGTTAATAGTACCAGAGATCATTTAGCTAATAATTGATAAAATAGAATTTCTGAACCATGTTGTATTTATTCTCCATAAACTCTCACATACTTTCTTTTTTTTAAATTTATTTTATTTTTTGTCTTTTTGAGACGGGGTCTCACTATGCAGTTCAGACTGGCCTTGAGCTCACTTTTGTAGCCCAGGCTGCTCTCAAACTCGCACTGATCCTCCTGCCTCAGCCTCCCAAGTGCTGGGATTACAGGCGTGTGCCACCATGCCAGGCTCTCACATACTTTCTTAAGGTATATGACATTTTTTTTTTCAACAGGCAAAGTCCAAAATGTTACGGCATGTTATTGGGGTATATGGACAAACCTTTCAGGCAACGTATATTCCAGTTGGAGACAGACCCAGACTTATTTCAGTTAGCTGCTGACTCTTACAGTCAAGCAAGGCTTATTAATGTTGAGTACCCAGTGAGCAAATTAGCAACGTTGTTATAACTGACTTAGTATCACTAAAGATCAACAATTATTACAGCACATAAATTATAAGACATCACTTAAATCAAGCCCACTTTGATTTAATGTCAGCTAGACCTTTCCTGTTAATGATACAGCCATATTTGGGAGTTGAACTATACCACATGCATGGACCTATTGAAGTACCTTACAGGTTTCTATAACCTGGGATTAGAATTCATGTACAAGCCTAATTCAAAAATTCAGCTCAAGAGCAAACATTTATGTAGCACTAGCCAAGCTTGCAAATGGATTTGATGTTTTTGGTAATCTAAACTCTAAAGAAAAAAGTGGGCATAAAAATCCCCCATTCATTAGCTCATACTTAGAAATTGGGGTTGAAACAGGATCTCCCTCACTACATTAGGAAATAAACATCAGAAAATAGAATCCAAATCACGGGCCGCAGACTGGCTTTAGAAACAGCCTTAAGTAATGGGAGTTACCTTCTGAGATATAACTACAGGGAGAACACAGTTCAGAGAGCAAGGAAAAGATATGCATATTAGCAGAGAAAATAGTCATTTTGAAATTTCCCGTGTGCGCGTGTGTGGGAGAGTACTCCATGGAACATTGCAATCTTACTTGAATATCTTGATTAATGTACAAAGTAAGGAAGATTTACTTCTGTATTTAAGATCAGGCCAATTACAGATCAATTTTCCAAGTGACGATTTTTAGAAATATTTGTCTGTCATATTTTAAAACAAATACACCAAAATAATCCAGATTGATTACCAAGAAAAACATTTGTGCATTTGCCTCTCTTTGTGTGTGGCTGAACAAAGCCACATTTGAGAGTTTGTATTTTTCTTCATGAATAAAAGGACGCCAATGTTAGGTCCAAAATGCATTGCTAATGTTCCAGACAGTTAATTATTTTTAGTAGCCAAAATTGTATTTATATGCTAGATTACTAAATGTACTAAACTGTTTGAAGCATGCTTAATAGGCTTATATTGATAAATAATTGATAGGAAGGGAGATAAAATATAAGTGAACGTGGTAATAATAAGGGCCAGGGAAGTCAGAGCCATTATAAAAGAAATCTCCACCCATTGTATTCCATTCATGTACTACAAGACAAAAGATGTGCGTTTCTCAGTGAAAGTGGTGATTTCAAAACTATTCTCTATTTTTAAAAATTTCCACAATAAGGCATCTGTTCATTTGTTATGAATTGATAACAAGTCACAATTTTAGAGTAACATCAAAATGTCACTTTTTGAGTCTGGAGTTTAAAAATAGGATTATTACTTGGAAATTAGAAGTTTTTATTATGGTAGCTTTAAGGTACATGTTCCTTGAGATCTGTATTTATATTTTCCTACTAGACTGTGGTCTCTTCAAAGGTAAGAGCTGTACTTTATTTAACTTTGTCTCTTCCAGGTCTGGCACAATACTAGTAGTAATAATAGATACTCAACACATACTCGTAAGCTAGTGAAAAGCTAGTGTTAGAAATATAAACATAAAGTTTCCATAAAACAAATATTTAAGTTTGATTTCTTTTTACTATTTTGCTAAGCTTTCTGAAAGTGTAACCACTTTTTCAGGTGAAATGTCCCTGTATCGTTCTTAGGTAAGTAATAAAGGACATTGGTTAAATTTATTTGGCTGCACTATAACTCCCTGAAAGAAGTAACGTAAGACAAATATTACAAGAGGTGAGTATTTTGTGCTTTTTTCCAGGGATATTTTAAGTAATTTAAAGAGAAATTAAAGTTATGCACATATTATATGTTTTTCTTCACTCTCTAGAACCCCGGTTTTTACACTACGATTTGTGAAAATAATGCAACCTGATGTCAATTACAGAAATATACAAGGAGTACACTTACGTTTTTCCTCATTTTTTGGCATTTCTTGCATATGGTATCGAAGTTGATAAATGTTCTTTTAAAAGGACATAATCCAAAGTGGATTTTTAGCCATGGAAATTTTATTTGTATAGGCTAATAGGCCTCATGAAAGTTTTAAAATTTCTGTATGCATTATGTGAATTTTCCAATGAATTGGTTACAGAAGAGACATTAAATGTTTTGGTTTCAAATAGAGGACCAAGTAAGAAAGAGGGTGAAACAAAAAAGGATGATATTAATTTGAAAAAAAAATCAGAATTCTTTCTCTTTTCTTTTCTTTCTTTCTTTCTTTCTTTCTTTCTTTCTTTCTTTCTTTCTTTCTTTTGTATTTCTTTCTGTTCTTTCTTTTGTGGCCAGCTCATCCCACCCTGGAGGGCAGGGCTGGTGCTGCATGTGGTGCCAGGATTTGAACTGTGGTCCCTGCACTTGCCTAAGCTTGCCTACTCAGGCACTTTAGGCCACTGAGCTGTCTCTCTAGCCCAGACATCAGAATTCTGTTTGTATATTCTCCTCATTAATTGTGGTTCTGCTCCTTCTTACCCGAATCCTACATGATTAATACTTTTATTCTGCTCCTTCTTACCCAAATCCTACATGATTAATACTTTTATTATGTATCAAGGCATCCTGAGATTCTCTTTGTCAATTTTTGGTTTGAGAGTTTGAAGCCAAGAAGAAAATGGTGAACAGGGAAAGAGTTAGAATGATAGCTAGGGGGAGGAAAGTAAAAGCCCGCATGCTGCTGTCTGACAGATAGTTAACTAGCACAGAGAGAAAGGATCAGAAAATATTTGAACATGGAAATTTGCATCTGTGCAGAGATAATACAGAAGGATGCCCCAATTGCATTTGGGTCCGAGAAATATTTTATCCGTACTTCTTACTTAGTAGCCATGTTTTTAAAAGTACATAGTTTATTCGTGGCTTTTCCAAAGTCTATGCTCACTGAATGCAAAAACCATGTTTGATTCATCATGGTAACCTCTAGAGTAGTAAGTGAAGCACCTTGTGTAGTTATTAGTGTGCTTTATTATTTAATTAATGTGGATGAATATAAGAATAAGTGAAGACAGAGTCTTGAGGACTTGATCACTCTCCAATGAGATTGTAGAATGCTGTGTAACTATAGAATGTCTGAATCCCTGACAGTGCATAACTATCTAAAGTGATTTGCAGCAGACTGAAGAAGAGATGATAGAGTTGAGGCATATTTATTCTCAGTGGCCCTGCAGTCTTGTTGTCCTACTTTCAAACTGAAGATTGAAGAGATGGTGACAAATAGAGAGATTTTTAACTGTAGCTTTACCAAAATGTGGTACTTCAGTATGTTTATGTGTATGATATAGATTATGTACATTTACCTACAGTTTATTTGATAGCAGTGATTAATTATGCATGTGATTTAAGCAAGAAATGTCAACTGTTACTCTTAACAGTCGATGGACTTTCACAATCATACTTTACATTTGTCCAGTGAAAGATTTGCTTTTGTATATCTCAGATTTACACAATGCAAACACGAAATATAGCTTCTGAATTTTGGGGACAAACACATAGATATTTCTACATTCATACAATATCCTTACGAATGTTTGCTCCTTAATACTGTTGAAGATAACCCTATCTTACACGGAGATAACCTAGTGGGCATAACTTTTCATAGATCAGGTAAAAAGCATTTTCAGTTGGGTTGGGCCTAAATTGGTGTAGCAATGATTGTCACTGGCATCATAGATCTACTTATATCAAGTTCTGTAATTTCCCCAAATATAGAGATGTGCTCCTCATTAAGTAGTAACAGAAAAGCCATACTGTGAATTTGGCTCATGCTAGAGAACTACTTTCAGTACTGACTGCATTGCATGTTGAACTTGAAAGAAATGCGAATGTGACCCAGGAGACACTTTCCAAGTTAGATTTCATAGCGATTGTGCTTGGGACTGCATTTATCTATTTTGGAAAACAGAGAGGACATTCAGTGAAAAGGAAATCACCAATAATGACCTTTCTATACCATCTGTGCATTAATATTTAAGGTTTTCTTTTTATTCTTTAACCAATATTTATTCAGCACTGATTCTGCGCCAAGTATTGAGCTACAAGTTAATTAAGAGGATAAAATTGGTGCCAACACAATCCCTTGAGATGGGCACCATACAGGGTTTGAAAAATATTGCTTCATGGAGAAGCAATGTCCAGTGGTCTTGAGAGAGCTGTTGCATAAGCTATGTGAGAGAGGCACAGAGTTCCAAGACAAAGCAACACATTGGTTGGGCTGGAATAGTTGTACTGGTCAGAGCACAGATGTTGGTGAAGTGGAGGGAATATAAACTGGAAAAGTAAGGAAGGAAAATGCTACCGTGTGAGATACAGCCACTGATCATAGGGAGCCATAAAAAACATACATGAGAAGAGAAATATTACTTAGTACAGAGGATGGCTGAAGAGTGAGGGGTGGTAGGGAGCTTTAGTAATGCGGATGAGAGGATTGAGGACAGCAAGTAGAATAAAAACTGAATTTGAGAGAGAAGCGAAAATAGGTTAGGCATGACTTGATGACTAAGTATGAGGAAAGAGGCAGCTTAGAACTTCTTGTTTTCTTGGAACGTGAACCATGGCACATAACAAGTGCTCAGTAAATATTTGTCAAATAAATTATAAATATAGAAGGAGTATATGCTTTTTGGAAGCATAGTCATGGTGTATTGCCCAAATGGCTCTGAACTTCTGGACTCAAATGTTTCTCCTGTCTCAGTCTTTAAGAAACCAGGAATGGCATGTATGCACCACCATTCCCTGCTTATAAGAGTATATTTTTATGTTTAGTTTTGTTTTTTTGAGACAAGATCTAGCTATATATTTCAGGCCTGCATTGATCTCAGTATATAGCTCAGGCTGGCCTCAAACTCACAGCAGTCCTTCTACCTCAGGACTTCCCCACCCCACAGTGCCAGGATTTCTGATGTATATATAGGGGTGACATAGTCAGTTCAGTTTTGAACAGATTGAGTTCATCAAGGTAAGAAATGTCAGCAAGGTAGTTCAAGTTGTGTTCTAAAAAACAGAAGAAAGGAAAATCAGGGCTAGAGATACATATTGAAAAATTACCAACATATAAAAGTTAGTTGAAGTTCTGGGAATGAATGAGTCATTGGGAAAGAGTGTACATATACTTCTGTCTGGAGTTCAGGAAAAGCATAAATGGGACTTATCAGCTTATAGGATCAAGTTGAAAATCATCAGTGTGGATGATATTTTCCAGGCTTGTGCGTGAGACATGCCCTTAAATGTATTTTGCCAACATCTGGTGATTTTTTTAAAAAATATGCCCAAACCTTCAAAAACTTTCTTGACTAAGAGAAAGTATGAGTATATATTATCATGGTCCAAGCCTTTACAAATAAAATAACACACACACACACACACACACACACACACACACACACAATCACCCATCTATGTAGGTAAATACATTAGAATCAAGGTATCACATTTTCATTTATTTTTGATAGCAATAAATAATTATGTATATCATTTAACCCGAAAGTTGTTCACTGTTACTCTTAGCAGTGGGTGGTCTTTCACAATCATTCATATCTTGCATAAGTCTTTTTTCTAAAGTTATTTATTTATTTATTTATTTGCCATAGCTGGCTCAGCCTTCCCTGGGGGTGGGGCTGGCCCAGCATGTGCTGCCGGGGATCGGACCGTGGTCCCTGCGGATGCCTAAGCTTTCCTAAGCGGGCACTTTAGACTGCTGAATCATCTTGCCAGCCCCTTACATGAGTCTTATGAAAGCCTTGCTATCACATGATCACACCTTTCATGCACTCAGAAAGTATCTACAGCTTTTTAGTTCCAGGGACATTTGCTTGGTTTCAGCATGGTGGCCCCTCTGCCCTTTCTCCTAGGGGAACACTCTTCATTCTGAACAATGAAAACTGTATGTGTAGCTTTTGGAGTGCTGGTCTGTGTTCCATTGCTGGCTAGTCTCTGAATCATGCAATTCAAAGCACAACCTAGCAGCGATTGTGCAATTGCACGTAACTCTCTTATGTGTCTATAGAGACAATGTATTTTCATTCTGGAGGGATAGAGGGTCATAAAATCTTCTGGTGCCCAAACATAAATCATTTAATTTTTCTGTTGCTTAAGAGGTTGCCCTTAAGGGCAGGGAAGATAGTTCTGTGGCACAAGTGCAGTGGCTGCCTGGCAAGTGCAAGATTTGGTCCTGAAAAAAAAAAAAAAAAAGAGGTTGCCCTTATCTGTGATTCTGCTTTTATTCAACATAACCTTAAAACTCCTTGTTTTCTAGCAGATATTTAGATATTTTGTGGCCACTCTCCAGTTGATGGGATGGTTTTCCTGTAAGGGAACATCATGGAAGATAACATTAACGGAGTGCTTCCTGTATTCCAGTTGCTGTATATATGATCTCTGATGTACACAACAAACTGGAAATGGAGGCGGTGTCATCTTCATATTGCAGATGGAGAAACTGAGGTTCAGAAAGGGTTATTTTCTGAAATGTGATTTAAATGGTAGAGCCTGGATTTGCACTGAAGTTTCTCTGAGCTCTTTTGAGTGTACCCTTCAGACTCTGATGGGAAATATGTAGTCTTTGACCTAAATTCCCACACTTCTCCAACTTGCATAACACTATGCTCTGGAATTCCTTCCGACTAGACTATCTGTACTAGTTTTCCCCTTCCTTCCTGTCTTTGCTAGATATAAGTATTCCAGTAGTGCTTAGCCTTTGCCCTTCCCACTGTCTCTGTTCGCCCCCACAGCTATTCTCATGACTTCATTATCTCTCCTCTTCAAGGGATTCCCTTATCTTTTTACAAGATGACCTCTTCCTTGCTCTCTGGTGGAACATCTCCCAGTTGTCTGCTGAGCATCTCCACCTGGAAGTCCTGCCAGTGTTTCACTTTCAAGAGAGCCAAAGGTTTTGCCATCATTTTCTTTTTTCTTTCCTCATTTAGACAAACTTACCTTTCTCCAACATTCTACTTTTCTCTTCTCTTCTCTTCTCTTCTCTTCTCTTCTCTTCTCTTCTCTTCTCTTCTCTTCTCTTCTCCTCTCTTCTCTCTCTCTCTCTCTCTCTCTCTCTCTCTCTCTCTCTCTCTCTCTTTGAGACAGGGTCTCACTGGCTTTGTGTGCACTTTTGTAACCCCCAGCCTGGTCTTGAACTCACTGAGATCCTGGTTCAACCTCCCAAGTGCTGAGATTACTGATGTGTACCATCACACCTGGTTCTGGGGCCACACTGTGGGCACCCATATCCATGGCTATGGTGTGCCCAGGTATATGGGCTGAGACTGCACAGCATGTGGGGCCAGAGATTGAACTTGGCTCCTCGTGCTTGCTAGGTAGGTGCTTATGCCTTTGAGCTATCTGTTCAGCCCCTCATTTTACATTTCTGGTGGTGACATCTTGGCCTGATGCCTGAGACAGGAAACTCGAATTGTGTTTGATTTCTCTTACACATCCCACGTCCAAATTAAGTGGCTAGTTCCTGGAAGTCTCCATCTATCATATCTTTCAATTTTATCATCTGCTTGGCATGTGTGCCCTCTGCTTATACCCAGCAGGCTGCTGCCTCATTGCTTAAGCATCTCTAGAGTTGTCTGATTCCCTGCTTTTTCTTATACATCACCTGCCTGTCTTCCCATCATCTGTGTCTGCTGTAATCTTAACTTTCAAAGTCTCAATGGAATGTTATCTTTTTCCTAACTCACTCCATGAATCTCCATGACTAGATGTGATTGTCTTTCCCCTTGGCCCCTGCTGTTTCTGTACTTTTGTGCCTTAGTTCTTTCTTGCCCCTGTAATTTTTCATGTAGTTACCTTTGTTCTTCTTCTTTATTCTTCTGAAACCTAGCTCCATAAAGTGTGTTCCATTAGCAAATAACCTTAGCATTACTTGGAAGCTTGTAAGAAATAAAGAATCTCAAGCTTTATCCGACACCTACTGCATCAGAATTTGCATTTTTTCTAACAAGATGCCCAGATGACTTGTATGCATGATAAAGGTGGAGAGAGGCTGCTTCTGTAAATCTAATGAGGATAACAACCTTGCAGTATGCTCTTTGCCCAAAGTAGGTTGGCATCCTTTTCTTTTTTCCTATTTGTGCTTTAGGTATTCATTCATTAATGCCATGTTGCAGAACAATATACAAGAAATGTATGAGGGAGAAGGGAAAAATGAGAGAAAGGAGAAGGGAGTGAAGGAGGAAGGGGAATGAGAGATTGGGGAGAGAGAAAGAGGAAAGAAAAGAGAATGAATGAAAATATGATACTGAGTGGTTCTGAAAGAGCCTACAGTATCTCTGTAAGGGGGACAATAAATCTCACCCAAAGGCAGTTGTTATCCAACCTCTAGGATAGACCTTGGCTTAATACGGTAAAAGGCAAATATATCTTAAGACTTTCTTCTCCTCTAGGCACCATATAGATCTCCCCCTTTCTCTTTTGCTGCCACTCTGGAGTGTGTCTTCTTTTGCTATACCCGGAAGTCAGTGGCACTTTTGAAAGGTTTCAAAGAGCCACAGAAATCCCTGTGTCCAGGGTTTCCAGTAGGCCTTCCTGTTTTCAGAAAGAAATACTCTGCTTTGTTTTCAAACCTTAAAGTTTATTTCTGAAATAAGGGTTTGTTTTCTCTATAGTATTTCAAAGGTATCCTATGAATATTAATTTCTAAAACCTAAGTCATTTCTTGCCTTTGAAACTTCAGTGCTGTGGTTCAATTTAATAATGTTGTCTGAAGGTTTTTTGGGCCTTCAGATCTGTCATATTGCTTTTTCTTTTTATTTATTTATTTATTTGTTTGTTTGTTTGCTTGTTGTGTTTGTTTGTTTCTTTATTTATTCATTTTGTGGCTGGCTCAGCCTGCCCTGGTGGTGGCGCTGGCGCAGCATGTGGTGCCAGGGATCGAACTGCAGTCCCCGCAGTTGCCTGAGCCCTCGTAAGCAGGCGCTTTAGACCACTGAACCATCTCTCCGGCCCCCATATTGCCTTTTCTTAGTTCTTTGAGGAAGTAGGCTTGCTTCATTTACAAAGCCTGAAAGTGACATCGGCACCAGCATTTATTCAGTTGTTAAATCTCTTCCTCCCATATCCACTTTTCTTTTTCAAATTCATAGGTAGTGGTCATGACACTTACTACCCACTAAGATTTATGGATAAAATTCCTGAAAAGCCCAGCAACATTTAAAAAATTTTTTAAAAGTATATTTGTATTTGGGTATAGGGTCTCACTATGTAGCTCTGACTCATAGTGATCCTCCTGTTTTCAGCCTCCCCAGCCCTGGGATTACAGGTGTATGCCGCTACACCCGGTTTAGGTGGCCTGCTCAGCATGCCCGGGGGTGGGGCTGGTGTGGCATGTGGTGCTGGGGATCTAATCTGGTTCCTGCTGCTTGCCTAAGCAGGTGCTTAACCTACTGAGCTATCTTGCTGGCTCTTTTCCATCAACATTTCATAGATCAGTGGTGGTGAGAATTCTATATATGTTCCTTACCTAACCCCCATACCTAGGGTGACCAGGAGTTGTTTTGGAGAAGCTTTGTGTTCTCATTGCAAGCTATCAAGAACCTTCTCCATCCATGTATCAAACTGCTATGCACATATTCCCTTCACCTTTCCCTGCCTTCTGCCCTCTAATGGTTGTAATTTAAAACAAATGTTTCATGGTTTGTTGTATTTACTGAATGGTTTGTATTTCTTATTCTTTAAAGAAATACAAGAGTTCAGTGTTTTATATTTTCCTCTGCATTTTAGCTTTAAGTTGTATTTCTTTTTCCTACAGTTTCTTATTTTCCTCTCTCTTCTTTCTTCCTCCCTCTTTCTTCTTTTGCCTGCTGTATATCTTCGGGGACCCAGTGATTCTGGAGTGAAAACATGCCTCCTATTTTGCCCACTTACTTGGTTTGAGTACCTGGTTACCAGGACTGTTGTAAAATTCTCTTTTTAGTTTGGAAATTAAGAGCTCTAAAATGTGCACCAATGAATTTACATTCCACTTTCTAAGAACTCTGAGAATTCAAAAGGTTTTGGTACAGAAAGGACAAGGCTAGATACATTCAGCTTTAATACCTCAGATCATTGTTATGTAGTTTATATTCCCTCTCACTTTGTCATAATTCTCAATGAATGCAAATTGCATCTTTGTTCTTAGAAATCCATCCCTCTCTCTTTACTTCAAATGCTTTCCTTGTTGTTTCTAAGGACAAGGGAGCACCTTTGAAACACTACTAGTGTTTCAGAACTAACACTTACCTTGTAGGATAACCGAATTACAGCCTGCTTTTCCCTGATGAAGTTATCATGTTTCAGGGGCATTGTTTCGCTTGTGGGGTTTCATTGTCCCAGTTTCAATTTGACTTCAGGATTGAGATTGTATTCCAACTGGAATACTCCTCAGCATTTTTTCTTTGTCTTTATACTTCTGGGGATCTTTTGTTTGTCCTCTGCTGTCACTGGCAAGCTTGGCCGTGGTTGTCAGGTTATATACTTAGGTATAAATATTTAATAAGATAAGTTAGAACAAATGTGCCAGAAGACATTTAAACATCCCCAACCATTTTTTTTGTGTGTAGTGTCACAGATGGTTGCTTTATCTCAGATGTTTAGATTTTGAGGACATTCCTTTGCAGTTTACCTGATAGACACAAAGAGATGGCAGCTTTTGGAGTCAGACTTGATTGCCCAAATGGTAGCACCCTGTAACAGATAACTCTGGCCTGCTCTTCCTATCTTCGTAACTATCTAAATTCCTCCAAATCAGAGAGCTTTATGTATGTAATTGTGTGTTTTTAAAGAAAATATTATGGATAAAGAATAATGTTCTCAAGTCAGGAATAGCAATTAGTACCATTCATTAATCAGGGAACATGTTTTGACTCTGGGTCCTGGCTAGGAAATATAAACTGTGAAAGTCACACACATATATGAACCTCAGGTAAATTTATGACTTGTCAGCCTTTTAAGGTTAAATTCTTAACCCCTAATCGGGGCTGGCTTTATATGTAGAGTCTAGCACATTCCTCTGGGCCACTGAACAGGCCCCCTCCCCAGCCCTCTGCTTAACTGCAGCTAATGGTCTAATGAGAAAGAAGGATTTCTGCCTCTTATCAGCTACAGAAAAAACAGGAAGGTTGATATACAAAGTATGGGTGGAAACCTAAGTTTTTGAGCCCAAAACCCTACGAGGCCAGCTAAAAACTCTAGCTATGTAGAATCTCTACAGTTATCAATAGCTGTCATTAAAGTGTCTAGACACTTGAATTCAAGTAAATAGTAATAGTCATCAAAAGTATGAACAGTCTAATTAGGTTTGCCAATAGTTCTTTCCTTCATTGTTCAGTTCTTTTATAAATAGCCTTTAGAAAAGTCTTTAATGAGCTTTTACTTAGTGCCTGGAGGTTGTTATGGACATGTGGGGGTATTTGATTGTCAGATGGTGATGATGAAGGCAAGAAGATTTCAATTTTGGCTCAGATTTAGGCAGGGGCTGCCAAATAAAGACAAACGAATATCTGCTACTACTTTTATTTCTTTAAAACTGGAATTTTGAGTGCATATGCATTGATTGAACTTGCTATGGAATCAGAGAAAGTTTTATATCTCCTTGTATTGTACTGACTTTTTCTTAAAGAAGAAATTGCCATCTCCAGTTCTTAGTTGGAATCTAGGTTCAAATTGACATAGCGTAAATATTTCACGTTATTCAGTGCCCATCATAGTGAAAGCTCCTTGATTTTCATCTTCCTTTTCTTGCATTTTTTCTGAGATGATAATGAAAACATTTTTTACAATTCTGTTATTGAAGATCCTAACTTACATAAACAGGCTTGTTGTGGCTAAGGGAAGAATGTGGGGTCCCATTCCTTAGCTCCTAGTGTATCTTTGCTAAGGCTTGTCTAAATAGAGGTAATGACTCTGTAGTCTAAGCAGCTTTTCGTATTTAGGTAAGCAGGGATGCTGGAAATTTCAGTTTACTAGATAATTGAATCTCTTCTTCTTAATTATTCCAGGCATGCAGGTTGTTGTCTTTATAGTAAAGACCCTAAAATCTAGTAATCTCCTCAGGCATCCATTTGGTAATAAAACCTTCTGCATTTTCAGAGGTTAATTTTCATGACAATTGTGCATTGCTTTCTTACCCTCATCATTGAGGAAATTCTACTATCTTTTAGGACCTTGATTTCCTCACAGTTGCAAAAGCACACTTTAAACATGCATATAAGGATATTGCTAGAATTACTGGATCTAGAGGAAGTATAAATGTATTCAGATTTGTGCTCATTACACAACTTTCCATTAGAATTGTCTGTGGTCTTGTCATTTTTTTTTTTTTTTTTGAAATCTGTGTGCTTGACATTGCCAGACTTCATTTTCTGCTCTGAATGAAAAGCTGAGTATCACCAATAGTGCTGCCTAAGCATCCTCTGTTCTGTGTAAATAAATAAATAGAAAAAACCAAAAAAACACCTCAGGTCATCCGGTGCATACTGAAGTGAGCAAAACACAGAGAGAGGGTGAAAGGAAGAGAGAGAAAGAGAGAGAGAGAGAGAGAGAGGCAGAAGAGAAGAGAAGAGAAGAGAAGAGAAGAGAAGAGAAGAGAAGAGAAGAGAAGAGAAGAGAAGAGGAGGGAGTCTCGGTTGCCTTCACATCTGGTAGTCATTCCCACTGGTGTGACTTCAATTCAGTATGTTTTTATTGAGCACCTGTGGTGGGGGTGGTGCTAACAATCGTTAACATTTATTGAGCCAGTCACTGTGCTAAGCCTTTTATGAGCAGCATCCCACTTAATCCTCATAACAGCACTACAAGGTTATAGTAGCATTTCTCCCATTTTACAGATGAGAGAACTGAAGTTTAGTAATTTATTCAAGATTGGATACCTATGAAATGAATGAAACCCTGTTAGTGTGCTTCCAGGGTCGTGTTCCTAACAATTCCTCTTGTGATGAGATCATATTTCTAGGAGATATGGGACTTCTAAATTTGTTTTGAGACTCTGATATTTGTGAAATTCTGAGCATCAAAAGTCAAATACTTTGGCCTCTGCACCATGGGTAGGGATATAGACATGAAGAAAGAAGATGCAGGCCATGCATGCAGGGCCTTGAGGGAAGGAATGATGGAAAGAGCCATGATCTGAACCTGGTGGGATGCTGCTTCCTGAGTGCAGCCAGCAAGCCAGAGTCACAAATGGGCTTTTTTTTCCTTTTTGCTGAAGATCGTGCTTTGAGGTGACCTGCCTTAGTGATTGTACCAACCTGTTCCCATTGCTGTCTTGGCCCATAATAGCATTAGCTACTCAGAAAGCTGCACTTGATAGACATGCGTAGTCAGGAGGGCTTGGGATCATTGGTCCTATAATTCTTGTGTTATTATTTCTCCTTTATATTAGTTCTCCTTAAAACAAGGGTAAAAATTAAATAAAGTAGATATTCCTGAATCAAATGACTATCTGAGGAGCTGAAGGTAGGTCATATAAGAATAGCAAGCCACAGGGAGAGCCTGGATCCAGGCTTGGCTGGTTCAGCTTGATCTCAAATTCTCCTGACACTACCTCTTAGACCTCATGTTGGGATCTGGAGAGTTCTGTGTCTGAATCACCAGTGGCTTAATGACAGAGTGAAGTTCTATTAGCAATTTTTGAGTTTCTCAGTAAAATCATGGGAACAGAGGGAAAATCCCCAAATCACTTGTTTGGATAATTTATTTTTGTTTTTCAGTGTTCCTCAAGAAATCAAGGAAGAAAAAATTCACTACTGAACACTGTTGAAAAGTCTTTTCATGGGTAGCATAAATAACTTAGATTTCCTTCACTTTGAAGAACATTGGGTTCAGAAAAAAATGAACTTACTAATGTTTGTATGTGTGTGAAGCAATATTCTTTAGGTTCTACCTCAGCTCACAGAAACCATCCTGTGTCTCCAACTTTCATATAGCTGGTATGCAATGTTTTGCTTGTTAACTCCCTTCCTGTGCACTTTCTCCTCCATTAAATCTTTTGTACAGAAAGGAATTGCCACCAAGCCTAGACTTGAGTGACATGCAAGAGGAGAGTCAATTACTGAAGATTTGGATTCCTATTACAGGAGGGTAGGAAGAGGACGAGGACGAGGAGGAGGAGGAACAAGAGGAGGGGGTGGAAAATCTGTTGTCCTTAGTCCTTCAGATACTCAAGTTCTAACACAGAAGTGTATGAACAGAAGTAGGTTGAAGATATATAAAACTATTGGAGCATTTACACAGCTATTCCCCAAGATGGCATAAATGCCACAACACTAGAGCACATCAGTGTGGACACTCAGATAAGCTGGAGGGTGGGGAAAAGGAGACCAGTGATGGTGCTTCCTACTCAGGGATCAAGACTGAATGTTTGATTTTCTTTTGGTTGCATTTTGCTCTGGCGTGGTGTGTCTGTTGCACTAACAAGGCAACTGACTCCCATTTCCACAGGTTCCTATCATAGGGAAAGTGGAAAAATGTAATAGAGGGCACAGATTATTTACAGTGGCTGAGAATATAATTACGAGGTGCAATGGATTGAAACTGAAATTTAAGTTAGCTATTAGAGTTGGGAGAAGCATCTTAACAGCAAGGGCAATTGGGCATCAGAACGATTTGCCTGGGAGCTGTTTAAACAGCTTCTCCAGAAATGCTGAGGACTAAGGCAGGGGTAATGTGAAAAGAAATTCACATTCAGTGTTGGACCAGAGGCACAGATTTACAGGCACCCTGCATTATTGCCTGGCTTCTCTTGAAGATTACTTAGTTACTAATACCTTGAAACAATTTTTAGTCATGTGTCCAAAATATGCCTAATTTCTTAAGCATAAGAAAACAAATGATAAAAAAAAGAGAAAACTAATGTTTTAGAGCAGCGAAAAGTAGTTATTTAGATTGATCTAAGGATTCTCCTGACTTTCTGGAATACTGGCCAACAACAGAGGGAGTATTATGTTTTGCTTCTGTAAGTCCTCTTCCTCCTTATCATATGGGACTATGGTTGTTATAGCAATATTTGGGCTATGTCAACATGACTTTCTCAGGAATCACCCTAAATAAAATTTGGGTTGGATCTGTGTTCATCTTTTCCTTGACATTTGTCTCTTTCCTTTTCTGACATCTCCCCCAGTCTCTGGACTGGCTCCCTCTCCTTCTCCCACCTCTTTCTTTTCCAGTGCTGGAGCAAGATACCAAGTGAATTCTTTAATCTTTAATCATTTCTCAAGAAATGTTGCATTTTGAGAAGATGACGTAGATAGAAAGTAGTAGCTTACCCTTGATGAAGCATGTAGGTAACCCCAGACAGACACTTTTAGGTAGAGTAGAGGGAAGGCAGGTGTATCAGTTCCTTAGGGCTATCAAACAATGATCTCGCATTTGGTGGCTTAAAACAAATGAAGTTTTTTGGGTGTTGTACAAGATATTTTGGAGGCCAAGGGAAGATGATAATAATTTTGAGGGCTGGGGATATAGCTCAGTGGCATAAGTGCCTGCCTTGTAAGCACAAGGTCCTGAGTTTGATCCCTAGTGCCACAAAAAGAAAAAAAAAAATAATAATTTTGAGTCCAACTTGAGCAACTTAGCTATAACCTATCTCAAAATAAAAATAAAGTGTTGTGGGGGGGTATAGCTCAGTGATAGAGTGCCCTTCTGTTTGATTCTGAGGAATACACACACACACACACACACACACACACACACACACATACACACACACACAAACCCAAAACACCTCAAATTTGTTCTTTCACTACTAGAGGCTGGCAGTCCAAAATAAGATGTTAGCTGGCCTGCACTTTTTCCACCTGCGAGAGTCACTGGGCAGGAGTTCTGTCTGTCTGTTATGAAGACATGTCACTGATTTCAGGTGTACCTACATAATCCAGGACGATCTCTTTAAGACATTTTCCAAATAAGGTCCATTCACCACTTGGGAGTTAGAACATAGATCATTTTAGGAGAAACAACTTCAGCCAATTCAGAAAAGAACTTGCTACGACTTTTCAAATTATACCATCTGATCAGAGCTCTCTGCTGTAAGAGGAAGTGTTCGGGACATGCTTAAAGTTGGATGTAAAATAACAGTATGTTTCCTGAGGGTGATGCAGAGGGCAACTGCTGTTAACTCATTTTCTTCTGAAGCTTTTTTTTTCCTTATTAGTGCATATTTGCAGTATGTTTTCCATGTCTCCTTGCTCCTTGAACTCTTAGTCCCTTTCCCATTTACAAAAGTTCTTTCCACTTTTTTCTTCAGTTCTTTGTTTATCCTGTTTCCCTCTCCCAACTCTTCCTTTCCCTCTCCCTCTTATACCCATTTCATATTTTCCATTATCTTACATTTTGCCCTTAATTCATATTTTGAGTTTGTCATATAAGAGAAACCATGTGATATTTAAGCTTGTGTATCTCATTTATTTCACTTAATATTATGGTCTTAAGTTGCATCCCTTTAACTACAAATGCCTCAAGTTTATCACTTTTAGCGGGAGAGTAGTACTCCATTGTGTATAGGTATCATATTTTTTCTGTTTATTCACAGTGAAAAAGGATTTCCATGAGAACATTAGCAAATGCAGAGATAGGCCATTGGATTAGATTCAATGCATTCAAAAACAATAAACTTCCAAAACTGACGTGTAGATTTATTTTAATCTCAATCAAAATATCAACAGCATTTTTCACAAATCTAGAGAAAATAGTCCTAAAATTCATATGCAATCCTGGGTAACAAGAAAAATACAGGAGACATCGCAGTTCCAGATTAGGTGTTATGTTATAAAACTGCAGTAATAAAAACAGCATGGTACTGATGCAAAAACAGACATCTGGATTGATGGAGCAGAATGGAGGAAGCAGAAACAGCATACCAAGGCATATCTAGGCATTTGATCTTTGAAAAAAGTGCTATAAACATACCATGGATGAAAACCTCATTAGTAAGTGATGCTGGGAATATTGAATAACTACATGCAGAAGACTGGATGTGGTATAGCTCACTATGTACTAAGCTAAAATAAAAATGGACCAATGTTATAACAGATCTTCCTTATTAAAACATATAAAATATTAAAAGAAGCCATCTTCTGAAATTTGAAGCAGGTAAAACCCTCGAAGACATAGGTATAGGCAAGGGTATTCTGAACAGAACTCCTGTGGCAGTAGACATACTACTGAGAATCGACAAACAGGATCACATCAAATTAACAAGCTTATCAAGCAAAAGAAATAAATAACAGAGTGAACAGACAACCTGTAGATTGAAAATAAAATTGCCAGATATTCTGCAGAGGACTAGCATCTAGAATATACAAAGAACTGAAAAAGAAAATCAGACTCCTCCAAAGTGAAAAACCAATCAAAAATAGCAACTGAAATGAATAGACCTTTCTCAGTAGTATAGATGGTCAATAAATACATGAAAAAATGTTCAACATCCCTGGCCATAAGAAAAATGAAAATTAGAACAATACTGACATGGCTGCTTACTCCAGAAAGAAAGACCACCATGAAGAAATCAAAGATAAGAGCTGGCGAGATAGCCCAGCAGACTAGGTGCCTGCTTTGACAAGTGCAGGGACCAGAGTTTAAGCCCCAGGCCCACATGCTGTGCCAGCCCTGCCCTGAAGGCATGCTGAGCCAGCAACGAAGTCCAGCTAGGTGGTGCATGGGTGTAATCCCAGTTCTGGGGAGACTGAAAACAAGAGGATCACTACAAGTCCAAGCTGCATAATAAGTCACTGTACCAAATACATAAATGGAAAAAAAGAAAAAAATCACATATAGTTATAACAAATGCTGGCAAAGCAGCAGGGAAAAAGGACCACTTCTACATCATTGGTGGGAATATAAACTAGTACAACCACTTTGAAAATAAGAATAAATATTCCTCAGAATACTAAAAATAGCAATCCCATTTGAGTGAAATTATTTTTGGTATTTATGTATCACTGTGATACCATGGTTTTAACTCTAAAATGCGACATGTGCATACACATGTTTATAGAAGCACAATTTACAATAGCTAAATCTTGGAAATAGCCTATACATCCGTCAACAGGTGAATGTTAACCCATTTTTCAGATGACTAAATTGACTGCCTGGGAAGTGAAAATGATTTGCTCAAGTTTGCATTGGGTCAGAAGATATGTTATATAACAGAAAAGATTATTACATTATTCAGTATGGATTTCGTGCCTTACTTTGTGATTCATTATTTTGTTAGAAATGAAACATTTTGCTAACCATTTTAGTCATTGGAAGGCCATTGCTTTTAAAGTCTTTTCATAGAATCTGTAGGATCAGGTGATGATGCACTTCTAATACACTGCAGATTTCCACCCAGTTTTGTGGATTAGCTGAAATAACAGCAACAGGGTGTTTTGGAAGCTGGAAACATCTGTGGAACAAGAGATTGCCTTTTAGGTTCAGGTTTACTGAGTTTTAGGCAAAACTTGCATGCAAAATGGTAAATATATGTTTGTCATAAATGAGATATTCTCTGACAAAATGTTCTCATACTTGTTTATAACCAAAGACTAGTTGTACCATTTACGGTCATGGGGTGTCTCTCTTTTGATGCATTATCATAGTGTGCCAATGGCAATCTTAGTGTGTAAATTACTGAGTTAGAATATGGTCTTCATGGAAACACAAAGGAAAAAAATCTTTTCTGGGGGCAGCTGAGACAAGATTCTGCTATATGGCTCAGGCTGGCCTTAAAGTCACAGTGATCCTCTTGCCTCAGCCTCTTGAGAAGTGCTGGGATTACAGGCATGCGCTACCACACTTGTCAAGAAAGGAATTTTAAATTACGCTTCCAGCCTAGTACCAGAGTTCCTTATGTGCTGTCTCTGATATTACTACTCAAATCATATGCTTGGATGCTTGAAGAGACTGGCAGTTTATTATGCATAGTAAATAGGAAACAGGCTCTTATTGTTGATTATTTGTTCATTAATTCAACAAGCATCTATATATTTATTTACTGGTTATCAGGCTCTTAAATATGGGAATACAGAAATGACCATACACAATTCTGGCCCACAGGAACTCACAACTTAATAGTAGGTTGCAAAGCACAGTGTTAGAGGTACACAGTGTGCTGCAAATTCTGAGATGGTAGCTCAAGGGTTTATTAAGAGGGAAGGGAGAAAAACACTATGAAAGAGACACTTGAGAGAGACTTTACAGATGAAGTTTTAATAGCTGAAGCTAGGAGTAGAGCACTCTAGGGAGTAGAGTAGCATGAGCAAAACAGGGAAGCAAGAAAGTGAGGGATGTGTTTGGGAAACATTAGAGTGCAATTTAATCCTCACACTCACTTTGAGAGGCAGGTGCTGTCATCTCTATTTTATAGATAAGGATGCTGTGACTCAGGGACTAAGTAACTTGCCCAAGATTACATGGCTCTTTAGTGGCTTGTGGCTTGTAGTTTCTGCCTTCATCTGCCTGATTTCTGAGTCCTCCCTTTGCAATGGGATCGTGTCTTATCAGGAAACTTTGTGGTCTCTGGTGAAGAAGAGATATGTAGGACATGTGGTTATTACATTGGGTTCACTGGTACAAATCCACGTTGTTGTGCTTGCTTTGGTCATGTACCCACATTCATATATATGCTTTTGTTTCTGCTAAAGCCTTTCTGAAAGGGAAGAAGCTAGTTTTGCACCTCTCTATGTCCTCCCAGTGCCCTCTTGGGAATGGATTTAGTGATCATGTATGGACCTACAACTGGAAAGTGTCAATGGTAGCTCATGTGCTCGTCTCAGCAGCACATACACTTAATAAATGCTAGCCCAGGACAGCAGGACTGGATTTGGGAAGGTAGTTAGTTAAGTCACACAGCTGATTTCAGAGCAGAGCAGATAATGCTTTTGTCTTGATATGGAAAAGCTCATTTCCCCTTTATGTGATTTCCTACATGAGAAAGGGGCCTGGCACTTAACTTGGGACTAGGGTGTTGAAACTCTCAGCTATGCCTCAGGTTTGCTTATTTGGAGATTATATCTGAAAAATAATATTATACATCTTCCGAAATGCCAGATTTAAACTACTTATCTGAGTGGAATAATAATTAGTGGAGTGACTAGGGGAGACAGGGATATTACCTTAGCTTAAGTTTCTCTGGCAGAATTCTAAAGTAGGGGCTGGGGAAATAGCTCAGTGGCAAAAGGGCCTGCTTGGCAAGTGCAAAGTCCTAAACTAAAAGTTTCTCCCATTCCATAATGACTGGCATTGTTCTCTAACCAAATATTCACTTTATTATTGATTCTTTTCATCAAAATAATCAAAAGAGTGTGTATGTGGGAGTATTGCTACTCTTCTAAAGTTACTCTAGTGGTGTCAGTTAATCTGGCCTGATTCCTTTAGAGTTGAAGTCTCTTGAAGTCCTGGCCATTACCTCCAAGTGAAAAGGGAACGTCATCAACCCCAAACCATAATAGGCACTTGAGCTGGAAAGATGAGTCATTCAAGGTTCCTTCCCTCAAGAAATTTAAATCTAGTGTTGATAAGGCATACAAATATAACCCTGAGTCAAATTAGACAGTGTGAGACGTATACTGTATTTATAAAGAATAGAGAGTATTGTGGGAAGTCAAAAGACAGAAAGCTTTTACTATGTCTCTTTCTGCTCCCATGAACATTCCCTTCCCTGAAAGCCCATTCCAAAGGTCTAAATCTAAAGGAGTCATCTTGTGGCAGCATTGATGTCGTTAGTTCCTTCTTCGTGTTTCTGTAACTCTTTAGCACTTTACTTTTCCTGCTAGTCTTGTGAGGTTTCTTGGCAGTGCCTGAGCATACCATCCAGTTTTACACCCCTGTACACTTGCGCCATTTTTAGGGGGCTTTTATTTGAAGAAGAGGGAAATGATACAGACTTTTAAAATGCAGAATCGGGATTGGGTGACGTGTGACTACAGCCAATAAAAGGTAATAAAGTATCCGGAGTGAGGTTTCTAATAAGTTTGGGAGTCTACTTCCTAGATCAATGTGTGAATTTTGGGGTAGAGAGTATATCCTGTTCTTTATTGTATTCTGTGGGTTGGGCATAGTCCCTGGCCCACAAAGTAGGCATTCGGTAAAATGTTGGATGAATGAATCATTCACCACTTTGGCAAGCCAAATATAATCAGTGAATTTGTATTCTCAGAACACATGTTGACTGCTGGTTGGAAAGTTGGTCCAGAAAGAACCTCTTTGTGGGAGAGTGTACAGATCTGGGGATTCAACCTTTAGCAGGCATGAAATGATAGGCAGTTAAGTGACAGTTGGCAGGAGAGATAAAGGAAATTCATTCTTTAATTCTGAACCTTAGAGAGAATGGCTTATCTCCAGGGTTGCTGTAAACTCCCAGCACTCTGGTATGGTAGGGACATTTTGGCCTGCCTTTTACAGAAGCAGAGTGTGTGGTGGCCCCAGGCATGGTCTTTGATTTAAGGTCTGAACTCCTGATATACCTGTGTGTGCCTTTTGCAAGGTCATGTTCTTTCAGGCTAAATAACAGAGGGTAACCTTCATCTGAGTTCCCTAAAATGATTTCCTCCATCAGCAATCATCATTTTCCCCACTGGTTGCTAATGCACACATTTCTTTCATCTGTATTCCTATCTTGATTAGTGAGAAATTAATGAGCATGTAAGATTTGATTTAGATAATAATTAATTAGGGGAAAAGGTGATGTTCTAATAGCAAGTCACTATTACATGCTAAGGGAATTACTTAGTATTTTGGAATAGTAAATTGACTTGTCCTCCATTTGAAAAAGAACCTTTAGGGGCCGGCGAGATGGTTCAGTGGTTTAAAGCGCCTGCTTAGGAGGGCTCAGGCGACTGCGGGGACTGCAGTTCGATCCCCAGCACCACATGCTGCGCCAGCGCCACCACCAGGGCAGGCTGAGCCAACCACAAAATGAATAAATAAAGAAACAAACAAACACAACAAGCAAACAAACAAATAAATAAATAAATAAAATTAAAAAAAAAAAAAGAACCTTTAAAAATGCCTGATATATCTTTTTGGTTCATTAGTACAGCAACCTATACTTAATCCTTTGGGTAATTTTAATAGGCATGTATTATTTTCCCTACAAGTCATGAAGCAACCAGTTTGGGGTACCATTAATTCTTTTGTTTCATATTACTTTAGTGATAATAATTACATGATTATTTTCAGCACAGTGTACCTTTGTTAGCAAAAAAAAATCTATTTGAAAAGCAGACCTTGGCAACACAATGTGTCAAATCATCATATATATGTACGGAAAAATTTCAATTTCCTTTGTTATTGAGCCCTGACAATGCATTCTTTTCTGTCCCTGTTTAAATATGCTTTATATGGTCTTAGAAAAGTATAAGGATCAAGATCTACATTAATATGTCTTCTCTCATTTAATGTGCTTTTCAAAGCGATTTTTGACAATTTCTTGTCATTAGCTAAAATTGCAGTCTAGTAAAATAACCAACATATAGAACATAATAAAGGTAATTAGAGAATCGGAGGACTGCATGTGACCTTGAAGGGTTATTTAGTCCATTTCCCAATTTCAGGCCTATAACTAATCTTCCTAAACAGTATCCTTCATCATATTACGCTTCCACTTGAGAACTGCCAGTGGTCCATTATTTCCCCTGGGGTCAAGCCCACAAGACTCGGCCTGCAATGGAGCCCCTAAGACATGGGCCTACCTTACCTGATAAAGAAACTATTCCCCAGGAAAGCTGGCCTAACCACACTACTCCACTGGTGCCAGACACATTTCACCTCTTTGCCTCCTCAAATCCTTCCTATCTTTGGTGATTTAGCTCAAGCTCCATGACTTCCCAGAAGTTTTCTTTGACTCCTTGGAGCCTCTGCTATGACCTTGTTTTAAGAAAATGGTATCAATATTGCATGTTTTAAAAATCAACTTTATAGCAATGTATGTTGCAAATTATAAAATGTACCCATTTTAAGTGATGATTTTTGATGAATCTGTACCCATGTAACCACTGCTCCATTATAGACTACTTCCATCACCTCAGAAAATTTACTGTATGTTTTGGCACATAACCTTATACCAACTTTAACTGTTCTCTAGCTATTTCAGGGTATGAAAGTCTGGTCTTTGATCATGAATTTATTTTTTATTTGTTTAATTTTAATTAACCCATATTGAATATTTATTTTGTACTAAGAAGGCTAAGAAGTTTATAAGCATAATCTCACTTAATCCTTGCAAAAACCCTATAAAGTAAGAACTATTGATAATCTCATTTTATAAATAAGAGCAGAACAGGACGCAGAGGCTGAATCACCTACCTGTGCTTGTGTAGCTCACAAGTGGTGAGGTAAGAGCTAAACTGTAAGCTACTTGACATGAGTCGCCCAAGTGCTCTGGCTCTTTCCTGCTCATTGATGCCTGAATGCTGCTTACCTTTACATCATTAACACTGGCTGACTTGGAATATACTCCAAAAGAATGGATACCTACATATTGGTCAACTTTCTGCTTCCAACTATGGCCAGGGATTAGGCCCAGAATAGAGTCTACAAGTAAGTGTGTGGTGAGCCTGGAATTTCACAGCAAAGAAAGACTGAAGTCTTGGTCCTGATAGAATTGGCTTAGGAAAACCAGCGGTAATTTAAAACAGCAGGTCTTCAAGAGGAGCTGACAAAGAGCAAGAGCTGGAATGAAAAGAGAGTCTAACGATGAGGGTCAATAAGGCTAGGCCATAGGTAGCCAAACCCAAGCAGATCTCCCAACATAAGATCATGCATCTGAAGAGAGCCTTCTGTGAAATGTGTGATTGGTCCTAGAAGGAAGGCAACTGGAGAAGATGCTCAGTTTGAGAATGCATTGGAAAAATTCCTCAGAGGTCAAGCTTCTATAGTTCAAGTACCTCTTTTTCAGTTATAGACCTCTGAAATGGACTCAAAGTCCAAGCAAATCATCATCTCAGAAGAACTGGAAATGCATTCCCTCATAGTGTTCGTGTACCTTCAAGCTGTTTGGACATTGATTTTTATGATATTTTCCCAACATCAAAGTGAAGCATTCAGACATTAAATTTTCAGCATTATCTGTTTTTTCACTCCCTCTCTTTAGATACAGACAGACACAGAGTTCTTAGTAGTGTTCTCAATCTACAGCTCTCATTAACTCAACAGTATGCACACAGGGCTGAATGGGATTGCCCTGTGCTCATCCCGAAGGAGATAGGAGTCATTTTCTCTTCTTCAGGAATTTACAAACTAGGAGAGGAGATTATAGTATGAAGGTATTTTTTAATCCTTCAAAATAAATGGGAACTTGCAACTCCATAATGACTTCAGTTATTTTTTTAGCATCTGGGAATGCAAGTTATTAAGCCCCAAAAAGCTGAACCTTTCTGGCTCATTTAAATCGCTAAGTCTTCTCCTTATCTCTATTCTAGGCTATATTGCTTGTTTTTCTTCCATTTCCAGACTGAATTTCCTTTTTACAAAAAAGCCAGGAGCACCCCTCTTTGATGAATGTGGTTCACAATTTCTTTTTCTTTATATCTAATAAAAGGGCCATTTCCTTTTAACCTTGTTTTGTCTCTCATATACTTAGAGAATGATTTCTTATTTCCTATTTCTTGGATTGGCCTTTTGTCTTTTATTCATATAACTGTGTAGTAGTTTTCAGCGCACTGCTTTAGTCATTTCCCTTTGGTTTTATTTTTTATTGATTACATTTGAGATTCAGTTTCCCAGGTGATTCTTTGTTTAGTTGATGAGGATTCCCTCTAAATTTTTTGCTATATTTTCCTGTTTTGTTTCTCTCATGAAAATGTTCATGGTACTGTAATGATTATACTTCATAATTTTCATTTTATTTAGACATGTTTAGCTTTCTATGCTGTCTTGCGGGCATGTTTTTTGTTTTGTCTTTTGAAACTGTTTCCCTATGTAGTACATTCTGGCCTTGAACTCATGGCCATCCTCCTGCCTAAGCATCTCTGGGATGCTGGGACTATATCATACCTTGTGTGTGTGTGGGTTTTTAAAAGCTGATCATGGAGTTACCTCAAACTTACTTAAAATGAAATATTTTTCCTTTAGGTACATATCTTCTCCTTTGCAAATCTCAGTTCTTAAAAGTTTATAGCTGTTTTATTTCCACAAATCTATAGCTAACTCTTAGTCCCTAGGATCAGTTGTACTGACTTATTGATTAGTCAGGCAATGGTAGCGAAGGGGGGTAAATATTGGTTTATATGCCTTTGTATTTGGATCTAATGTACACTTATTTATGACACTTGGTATGTTTTTGGAATGTTCTCATGTTTGCTTAAGTAGCACATACAGTAAGATTAGGAAAGTTCTCATTTTATTTTATTTTAAACTTTATTTATTTATGTTATGGCGGGCTTACCCTGCCCTGGGGGTGGGGCTGGCATGGCATGTGGTGCCGGGGATCGAACCATGGTCCCTGCAGTTGACTAGGCTTTCCTATGCAGGTGCTTTAGACCGCTGAGCCATCTCGCTGGCCTCAGTTCTCATTTTAGATTTTATCCCTTTACATATTTTTGACTAACTTGATTATTGAGGTGATAGTAGTTTATACAATGATGAGACTTGGCCAATTTAGTGAAAGGGCACACCAGACAAGTCCTAAGTGACTTTATGTATTATCACATCAAAGACAGACTAACTAAATGGTGTAATTTGGAGTTATTTATGTCTTTCTACAAGTATACTGGACAGCAATCATTGCCTTCTTAGATCTTAACAACTCATAACAATTTACAGAGAACAGATCTTACCCTGTTCTTTTATAAATCCCACAGGGCAGAGTTGATACAAATTAGAACAATACCAAGAGGTACCAATTCTGCCAGATAAACTCATGAGTTATGGAAAACTGAAAGTCATCACCAGGGAAAATTTGAAAACTCAGAATATTTTATCTATAACAGTTAATCTTAAAAGCTACAAATACAGTGATTTTAAACACTACTTAGGCCTTGGTTTACCAAGAAAACTTTGCTAAGTGGGCAAGAACTTGGCATATGGAAAAGTATTTGCTATATAGGATTTTTTTGTATCTACATGTGTGTCCCAAACAACCTTGTTTAAATGTAGAATAGCCACTCTTCCCCAAGGGGACTTTTTCCCTTCTTGGTCCAGTAAGCTGCATCAGTTTCTATTCCTAGAATAGCACTGCATTTTGTAACTTCAGGTAGAAAGAACACAGTGAGCCTGAACTAGCTCTGCTTTTTTCATTTTCTGAAGATAATCATAAAGCCCTTAAAGCTTAGGCCATATTTAAAATCGGTTTAAGGCTTGTATATGAGATTGACGTTTATGGGAGATAAATCTGAACTCTGTGTCTCCAGACCCCAAATTGTATTCCTACCTTAAATAATCTTTCCATCCACTACCATAAATTGCAGTGCTGGATCAGGTTTGGTGATCTGTGTTATCTGTGCTCTCCTTTTCTACTTTTGTCAGCAGCTCCCTGGAGCAGGAGGAATGGAGAGCTTCCAGTCAATACCCAGGGCTGCCATGTGAGACCAAAGTTGATGAATTTCATTCTTTAATTAAATAAAGAGAAATTAGACACATATGTTAAGGACATGATCAGCTGAAACTCCTAAGCCATTGAAATGTAGTGGTAAAAAGAAACTTTCTAGTAATTTAGGGTAACTAGTCTCTTTCCTTTATTTAAAACCCCAATTTTAAAAAAGCTGTCTAAAAATGTCTGAATGCCTTCCTTCAGTAGGATTTATTGAGCCTTCCTTTCCTGAGGACCTTAGATGACTTTGGGGAAGTCATATTCCATATATACATTTTATCATTTTGTGTGGTGATGTTGCTTTATTGTGCTCATTTGCATGACTATATGTCTCTGTTAGTTCCTTTAGACAGTGAGCTGCATGGGGGTAGAGAGCAAGTCTCTCTCATGCAAAGATATCTCTCTAGTGTACAGCATAGTACCGGGCACATGAACATTATGTTGGGCTCTGTCTTGTGAGAAACAGGTGCCAGTTGGATTAGCATCTAAATCCAATATGGATTTGGATTTGCAGGAGATCACTGGGGAAAATACTTGTGAGTGCAAATGGATAAGGTGCTGCAGGAGGTTGCAAGCACCATTAGAGGGTGGAGTAGGTAATATTTCTGTGAAATGGAGAGGAAAGGAGGGAAGATTGAGTAGGAAGAATCTTAGACTCACTCTCCTGTAGTTTTAAAAAAGTTTTGGCAAGATTGATGGGGAGCCCTCAAGCCAAAGTTCCCTGTGAAAAAAGTCTTCTGTCTCACAGGACTTAGTATCTTTGCCACACTCAGTCACTGGTTGAGAGCAGACACCAGGGACTGTGGCCTTTGTATAGCGTGGTATTGCAACCAGAGAACAGCAGCCGAGGCTAATAATCAATTACTCCCTACTGCAGGACAGCTGAGGTGTGCATTTTCATGGAAGGAGCTCAATAAATGCTTATTGAAGAAAGAATTTGAGTGAAACAAGTTTCACAGTAGAAGAATATGTATTTAGCAGCTAAGAGGCCCTAGGTTCAATCTCCAACACTTACAAACAAGTAGGAGTTGCAGAAAGGAAGGAGATCTGGCTTAGTATTAGTGGAATTTTAATATTTGCTAACATTTCTTATTGCCTTATAAAAAAATAAGTCTTCTTGGCCTACCCTTTATAAAAACAGAAAAGTTCTTGCTAACACAACATTTCACTACATTACTTATCTCACTTTTCTTGCTTTATAAAAAAAAATTGACAGCATTATTGAGCTGTAATTGATACATAATAAGGAAAACATTTTTTGAAAGAAATATAGATTCTTCAAGTCAAAAACACCTCCACCAGCACCAACTTTCATTATAATTATTGTAGGAAAAATTTATGACTAATTTCAGATTGCTAACTCCCACAGTTGCCAGCAGCCTCTGGGATTCCTTATCAAATTCATCTTTGCACAATCCTAGAACTCATAGTTCACATTCCAGACGAACAAGACTTCGTATAAAGCTCCAAGTCCTTCATGGCCCAAGGAATTCTGTGCTAGGTTTATTTCATCTGCCTTTGGTTGCAGAGAAGAGCAGAGGAGAGATCCTGACTACACCGAAAAGTCAAACTACAATATTCCAGCCCAAACCTCTGTATGTTAGTTTCAGATTTCTCAAGGTTTCACAGAGTATTTTCACTCCTTCATCCTGCAAGTCCTTTCACTATACATTAGTTTCTGTTCTGTACATCTTTGATGTAAATGTAATCACACTGTACACTTTTCCCTGCTCTGGCTTAATTCACTTAGCATGATGCTTTCAGTGGGTATCCACATGGCATCATGTATCACTGTTTCATTTTTGTAGCTAAATAGAATTCGTTTGTATGGATATGCCACAGTCCATCTTCCCTTCTTTTATTTCTGTACAGTGTATGTCATGGTTTGGCATCATACTTATATTTTCATGTGTTTACTGACCCCTGGAATATAAACTCTATGAATGCAGAGGCTTTGTTTGGTACATTGTTATAATCATTGTGATTGGCATACAATATAATATTATTGAATGAATAAATAGGTGTTGAGTGACTTACATTTTGCCCATTTAGTTAAAACAACAACAGCACATAGCATTCATTTAATACTCACATTTTGAGTAGTTACTCTGAAAGGCAACATAGAGTTCGCCAGACACACATTTTATTTGAAAAGAACTGGAATCTTAAAAAACTGTTCTTTGATTGTGTTCCTATTCATAAATTATAATCAGGAAAAATAAATTATAGGAGTGAAGATTGATCTTTTAACAGACAAATGTCAGTGTTCAGTGGCTGTATTTCATGTTATAAATTAGTTTATGCAGAATTTATGAGCCAAACTTAGGCAATTAATTCTGATGGTTACTCAGAAATACTTGGAGAAAAACTGGGATTAAGTGAGAAAACAGTAATTTTGAAAAATCAAGATTTTACTGTATTTTGAAAGAAATAACATTGTTTTGTCCTGTTTGGTTTTGTGAGCATGAAAGTGTGTGAGATAGAGATTCTAGTTACTGAAACATGAAAACCTTGTTTGTTTCAGGATCAGATTTGCAAGTATGTCTCCCCAAGGGCCCAACATGCTGCTCAAGAAAAATGGAGGAAAAATATCAACTAACAGCGCGATTGAACATGGAACAGCTGCTGCAATCTGCAAGTATGGAGCTCAAGTTCTTAATCATTCAGAATGCTGCAATTTTCCAAGGTGAGTTCTGGACGTCATTTTAGATGTGTTGCTCAATGGAATCATTATTTGAACATGGGAATTTCAAATGTGTATTGTAATTTATAAAATCCCACTGCAGCATTAATGCTTGGTATTAAAAAATCTGCCAGTCAAAGATTTTGGTAAGGAAAAGCAGGTTTTAGAAAGGCTTTGTATCAATGTTTGGAAAAGTGCATTGTCAAAATTATTTTCCAAGGGCTGAAGACATAGCTCAGTGGCACAGTGCCTGCTTGGCAAGCAAAAGATTCGAAGTTCAATTCCCAGTACCAAAAAAAGTCATTGTCCAGGGATAGTCTATTTTCCTGTATCTGAAGCTTTAAATCTCTGCAGAAAGATGGTAATTTATTTTAGCTGATCCATAACAATGGTTTTTAAAAAACAAAATTTCTTTAATTTCCAAGTCCAGCTTTCTCCAGGGGATAATTTTATACCTGTAGAATATGTTACAAACACCCTCTGACCACTAGAACCATTTTGATGAGACATGGAGAAACTGACTGGTTAGCCAAATATTTTTCCATTTGTGTGAGTGGTTGCCTCTCCCTTCCTTGTAAATTTCAGTTCCCATTGTGCTTAGGCGTGATTGTGAAAACTGCTCTGGCATTACCAGAATGTGTAGCAAATTACATTGTCCTTCCTGACTTAGAGCAGCATCATAGCAGCAGCATGGGGAGGACTCTGCAAATTTAAAGACTCAGCTAGTAGTGGGGCTGGGATAAAGCTCAGTAGAATAAGCACTTGCCTGGGAAGCACAGAGGCCTGAGTTCAATCCCTACTCCCGCAAAAAAAAAAAAAAAAAAAGACCCAAGTAAGGATGATGATGATAGTTGTGGTGATGGTGGTAGTAATAACAAGAAGCACTTAGATAATACTACATGATAGTCTTTAAAATGGTTTACATGTGTTAAGTAACTTCATCCTTACAGTTATAAGTAGCTGTTAGTATTCTCATTTTAATTTTTAAAATTATTTTAGCTACCTTACTTTTTTATTAGTACATGTTTGTAATATGTAATCATCATAATGTGAGTACCTCCATTTTAATGAATGAAAACTGAAAACATAGAATGGGTAAATAATTTTCCTAAGGTCAAATAATTATTAAGTCAAT
>PVKN010004986.1:0-32007 GCA_004027915.1 Capromys pilorides
TCAAATTGAAGAGCTAAGCCTGCTGGAGAATGGGATTAGTAAAGTATTAGAATCAAGTTCTAACTTTTAAAAATTCCATTTAATAAATTGTTTAGATAAGATGCTTGAATAAATCATGGTCTCGGGGCAAAAATGGCCTACTGAGTTGCAGGGCAAGGTAGCAGTATTGAACCATCTAGAAAAACTTTTCCTTTGACAGAGGTGTGGCTCTCAGGCAGGGACAGAAGATGCGCACACAGCCCAACGGTATCTTACAGATAGCAGAGCTCTCCCACAACAGCAGCGCCCAGAATGGAGTTTTGTAAATACTTATTTTACTCACTAACATGGTTGGATCCCTAGAGAAAACAAAGCCCTTTGTCCAAGATTAGTATTATTATTTTTTCCTTTCATGATATTTTAACTTGGTCCTCAAATGTTAGTGTGAAGGCTATTTGGCTACTTCCAAGTATCTATGGTTTGCTGCGCTGGGACAGACTTAAATTTTTTTCATATTGAATTTTTTTGGTATCAATAAAGAACAGGCATCCCTGGTCAGTAATGCCTTTATCATTCCTGTTTCCTTTGTACTCAGTCACTTCACTGGGTTTAAGGCATGCTTTGTGTATTCAGTTTGCAAAAATAAAACTTTTAGTACAAATTTATTTTTATACAAACTTTTATGGCACAAGCAGCAAATCTGCTGTTTTAAGAAAATATATAAATATCCTTTCTTCTGTACAAATATCTCCAGTATTCCCTACCCCATTTTATAACTTTATCTGTACATGGTCTGCCTCATCCTTCTGTATTAGTTCCCTCCCCCCCTCCAGATCTCAACCAAATGTGTATTTACATTCTTCATGGTGGAGGCAGTCAGAGGAGGAGGGCCCCTCCTCAGGAGGAGTCTGTGCAGGGCGAGGGTGGCGGCGGGTAGAGGTGGTGGGAGTAGCTCCTCTCTGTGTATGGAGAAGGGGGACAGCTTTCATAGTTCTCCTCTGCTGACAAGTACTGGCTTCGAGGTGTAGGAGGTGGGGGCACAGGTTCTGAATCATAGTTCAAGTCACTGGTGTAGCCTTTGGCTGCTACCACCGAGGTCATTCTCCTGCTAGGAGCATAGTCACTATCACAAACATCGGTGCTGCAGGGTGTGGTAGGGGGTGCAAAGTGCCGATAGCTGTATGGCCTGTAACTGATACAGAGGGAAAATAAAGAGAAACTTAATTTTATATATATAAAAAACCTCTCATCAGAAACAAGTGATAGGATAGGAAAATGGGTGAAACAGTCTAGCCTGTGGACATCCCCCAACACCTTCAAGTTAAACTGTATCACTGAATTAAATAGAACCATTCAAAGTTGTACTTGGCCTGTAGCTGTGGCGCAGTGGCTAAGCACACACTTAGCATATATGAGGCCCTGGATTTGATGCCCAGCACTATAAAAAAAAAAAAAAAAAAGCAAGAAAAAAGTTCTACTTCAAGGTCATCTTTAGGAAATCTCTCCATTTTGCTCTTAGTTCACAGAAAAGTTGTAACAATTTCTGCAGTTTATAGCCTATGAAAATGAGTATTAGTTTTACCTAATACACTTCTTATACTTGTTTATCCTTTGAAGTGATCCATAGCTGGTAAATCCACAGCAAAGCATTAAAAACAGAATGTACTTGTGAAGATAAGAGCTTTGCTGTCTTTCCTACTTCTACTTGTGACTTCTTACACATTTTTATTATGAGTATGGTAAAGGTTACTTATGTCATACTTATCCCAACCAAAGATTTATGTGTAAGATCTGTCACCAAACCAAATGACTGTGAGAGGATGGGTAAGAACACAAGAATCTGACAGACTTATTTATAAAATAGAGATACAAAGAAGCTGAGATAGTATCTCAGGGTACAAACCATCTATTGTCCTTCCACCTGATCCAAAAAGAAATGTCTGCCTGAAGAGCCTAAGTTATACAACTTGCTGAGCAGGTTCTCAAAGCTTTTACTATTTTTACTATTAGTACTGACATACTGTCTTAAGGGTTTCTGGTGTTTTATTTGTTTTATCTAGTTATCCAAACAGGTGTCAAAGCCTTAGTGAAATGTCCTATTTCTGTTTTTAAAGGTAAATACTCCATTTTCACGGGATGGGGTGAATTAACAAAACTGTAAGTCCCAGATGAGACAGATCTCAGCGATAAAGAGTAAATAGAAATTGAGATTAAGACATAGGTAATAGTTAAATAAGAACTGCTTAAGGTGTGATTATATTTATTCTGATCAAGCTTTCATGCAACTTAAATGAAAGTAGTTAAGTTTAAAATAAATTTCAAGTCTTTCCTTTTGCTTTTCAAATTTCAGATTTTTTATTTGGCTTTTTAGCACGAACTCTTGGCAGGGACAAGTAACATTAGAACAAATGAGAAAAATTAGTTAAGAGCCAAGCCTATGTCAAATGGTCTTATCACATCTGAAATGGGAATTCTGAATGATACTACGGTTTCCATTGTGTTTCTGTGCATGAATGAGGCTGTATCAGGTCCATTTGGCTGAAATGCTAGAAAACACCTACCTTATCAGCAAGATAAAAAGTATCAAAGGACGCCCACAAACAGAAAACTTTACAAAGAATTCTAAACTGTTCACTTTTACTGCCTTTCAAATGAAGTGGAAGAGGATGGTGAACAAAATATTAACTGACATGTCAACGTGCTCTATAGACTCACAAATTAGTAGAAAGGTATTTCCTTTTTGCAGTTTACAAATAAACTTTGTTTATTTTAGTCAGTCATAACTTACACACACCTACATGAGAAATCTTTCATTCCAGATCACAATAACACATATAAGGGCTGAACTTATATTTTTCTTGAATTCTTTTAAACTCTGCACTTTTAATACACCCTGATGGATGACAGCTCTCCAACTCTCTGAACCAGTCCTAACCCAATATTCTATTCTTGTTTTTTACAGAGAGATACTGGGGATTGAATCTAGGTGCACCCTACAACCCTACAAATGACCTACGTATACAACCCCCCCCCCTTTTTTTGAGACAGGGTCTTCCAAGTTTGTCCTTGTACTTGAGATCATCTTGCCTCAGTCTCCAAGGTAGATTGTTCCAATATTCTAACCTTAGAATAGCAATCCTGTTTAACACAAGCAGTGGTTTATCTTAAGACTCAATCACTTTGGTGAGTAAACGTTCATCAGCGTATTATCAGAAGCTGGGTGTGGTGGCATATCCTTATAATCTCAGCACTTGGAAAACTGAGGCAGGAGGATTGCTGTGAGTTTCAAGGGCAGCTTGTACTACAAAGCAAAACTGCAAAATAAACTAACCAAACAAACAATAAGCCCCCACCAAAACAAAAACAAAAAACCAACCACTGCCCAAACCAGGACTCCATTTTTTTAGTACTCTTGCTTTTTATGGTTTTTATGAGACAAGAGTCTCATGATGTGGTTCAGGCTGGTCTAGAACCCACTATATGTAGCCCAGGTTGGCCTTAAACCTGTGGAATCATCCTGCCTCAGTCTCCCAAGTGCTTACAGGTTTGTGCTTCCACACCTAGCTGTTTCAAAAGCCAGCATCTGTTGCTCTTTAAAAAGAATAAAATGCCCTGAAAGAAAAACTATTGGAAGGGCAATGTCAGCAATGCCAATATTTTGTCAGTGGCAACCATCAGCTTCTCATTTGGGAGTTAATCAAGTTCCCAAGTAGATAGGGGCTGGGGAGACAGCTCCGTGGCACAAGCGCCTGCCGGTACCACCAAAAAAAACCCAAACAAGTTCCCAAGTAGAATCCTTTTTTCTTTTTTGGTCCCCTATACTTGGCATAGGGACATGAGAAGTTGTGGGCATCAGGAACTGTGTCTTAGCAAGAAAAGTAACTAAAACAACTCCAGGAGTCTCAGTCAAAGAGTCAATTTAAAAACTTATGTCCTCTTTTCCTATTAATAATTGGAAATGGTCAATGAAGAAAGAACTACTACAGAATATTCTCTAGAAGTGAATGCTTCCTTCCATTGAGAGAGGGCCTACAGCAAGGCCAAGAAGAGTTCTCACCTGCTCCCTAATAAAGGTGTTCAATATCCAGGACAGAGAACAGGAACAGGACTATGAAGGGTAAAGGTTATAATGCGGGGTTCAAACCTATGATCTCAAGTATAATAGGCAAACACTACTATCACTGCACCACACCCACTCCCCCTTTTATTTTATTCTTTGAGTTAGGGTCTTACTAAATTGCCTAGGGTAGCTTAGAACCTGCTATCCTCCTGCCTTATCCTCGGCATGTAACTGGGATTATAGGTATGCACCACCACACCCAGCCTGCTTTTTTTGTGGTAAGCATTTCCACTTCCATGAAAAGAGGATGTGGTACATTACCTGTATGATCTATGAGTAGAAGGACTGTTTGATGAATAACCAAATTCCATAGTGTAATGTGATCGTTCTGTGGCAGGGGATGGTGGTGGATTCAAGATCTGAAAGGAAAAATAAATAAAATATTAAAATAACAATACTCTAAGCCAGACAGAGACCCAGACATTTTTTCATCTTCCAATCTTATTGCTTTCTATGGACTATCAGCATAAAACTCCTTTTCCAAAAAACTGACTCTCAACGGTACTCAGAACTTTGGCTCTCCCTTCCCTAAAATACTTTCATCATGGCTAAACAGCACAAAAGGATTAAAGAAAATCTATTACCTTTAAATGATGTGTTTAAGTTCAACAGAGCTAGGTTTTAGTTTTTTAAAATTGTAAATGGTCAGAGAAAAATGACCGATAAAGGAGAAAATCTAGGTATAGATTCTTGTTTTAAGAATGAAGGTTCTAAACCTTTCAAGACGTATCATGGTTCTATTTTTACTTGAAATGTAAAATCGATTCTCAGTACTTTCAAATATGTTGGTTATTTATATACACAAGGTGATGGTGGTAAATTCTTCGAGCTTTTATATCTCTAATTCTGTACTAAAAACTACTTCTACATCATTATCAACAGGTACCTACATTTAAATGATATTTTAATATTCAGAGAACAATAAAGCAAAACAGACTGCTTACTGCAGGAAAGTAAGTGCCTTTGGTGCTTGAAGAACTGCTTGATGATGCGCCTGTGACATGTGCTCGATCATAAGGGGGTCCACTGCTTCCTCCCATGATACTGAGGGAGCTGATCATTGATTTACCTCGAGACATTCCTAACGGAAAGGAAATAAAAATTCAAGACAAGATTTGTAAGAATAAAATATTTCAACTCTAGGGTTACAAACACTGGCTATGGTTTCTATCTAGATGCCCCCTTAAAGCTTCCTGTGATCACAGACGGGCTTTGGGTGGTGACTCAATCACAAGGGTCTGAGAGACATCAGAGGAGTACTCCACTGACGAGCTTACATCCTAAACGTGATGTTGGAAGGTGAAGCCTGGCCACAGGAGGCAGGTTACCGGGTGTGTGGCCTGCAAGTGTCTATCTCCCTCCTATCTCCCTTGATTCCCTCTCTGCCTCCCACCACAGTGCCACGAGCTGTTTCATCTCTCAGTTACCCTGCCTTGGAAACCAGCCAACTATGGGTTAAACCCTCTAAGAATTGTGAGCCAGGACAGACCTTGGAGTTGTGGGCATCAGGAACTGTGTCTTAGCAAGAAAAGTAACTACAACAACTCCAGGAGTCTCAGCAAAGAGTCAATTTAAAAACTTATGTCCTCTTTTCCTATTAATAATTGGAAATGGTTAATGAAGAAGGAACTACTAGAGAATATTCTCTAGAAGTGAATGCTTCCATCAAGAGAAGGCCTACAACACGGCCAAGAATTCTCACCTGCTCCCTAATAAAGGTGTTCAATATCCTGGACAGAGCTGAAAGCAACAAGACTATGAAGGGTGAAGGTTATAATGCAGCATGGATTAAATATTAAGACTTGTTCAAAAGAAAACACTGCTATTTTTTAGAGCATAAAACAACACATGGGCAGTATTTCTTTGCCTACTGGATGCAAGTATTGCTGGAATCAAAACTATCAATGTTAAGAAAGAAATTCTATTTTTCCAAGTGGCTTTCCAAATTTCACTTGCTGAAAATAGGTATGGCAACAAGGAAACACTGTCAGCTGAAATTCGACATCTGTTTACTTAAAAGTTTTACTTGGCCTAAGTTCCTATTTTCAGAAGTCTTTGACCAGGCACTCCCTTCTCTATTTCTATTTTCATTAAAAGGAAAGGTTTTCACTAAGGACACCGAAAAATACTGAAAACAGAGCTGTACTTTCCTAGAGCAATGTGGCCTACCCAAGCACAGAGCCTCTGCATACTGGGCTGTGACTAAAGCAGCACCACTGCTCCCAATGTCATCTCTTTATAACAGAAGAAAACATGATAGTGCATCATTCTCTTCTGCTATTTGGCTTCAAATTTTTGACTGCTAAAGAGATGTTTGTTCTGGCTGAAACAGCATTAGAGTTCCTTGGTTGCGAACCTAAACACTTTGCAGCTCGTAGCTCTTCACAACAGACCAGCTAAATCTCTTTCAGTGTACTGTGTCTCCAAAAGGACAGTCAGGGGACTTAGTGTGTTTGTACTGCATCGTCTGCAATTTCTACTATAGTACCCAAGACTTTTGCATAACAAAGAAGGTGCTAGAAGTAGTAATATTTGTTTTTATAATTTTTTAAACCCAAATAATCTGGTCTGAATCAACTCTAAGTAACATCCTAAGTCTATAAATGAAATGCAGCAATTTTGCTAGAAACCGAAACTCAATAGATCAATCTTAATTTACCTGGAAGAGATCCTGACAGAGAACTCGGGTGTGGCACATAACCAAGAGGCACAGATGCTGGTCCATGAACAACGTAGTCATTGGCCATAGCTTCCCCATCTCCCTTCATGCGTGGACACAACATCCTCTGGCAGATGAAGTATATAGTTCCAGACACAAAAATAGTGACAATCACTCCAATTACTGAACCAACTGTATTGGTGGCCTGTGGTGCTGGCTCTTCAGTTGGATCTAAAATGAGAAGTGCTATATAATTATCTTGTGGAAAAATAACAATGCACTCAAAATAATAACAAAAAGGAGGGGAAGCTATAAACTTTACTTATAAACACAATTTTCTTTCATGGAGATATTGGATAAAATCTACTTCATTTTGCATATTACAAAAACTAAAGTTATTTTGGAATTTCAGGGAAAATTTTAGGTCAGAAGGAATAGACCAAGAAAAGTCAACAAATGTTTTGCCTAAAATGGTCTGCACCAATGATTTCTTCGGCTAAAAAGCAGCTCTGAGTACTTGTTAGATTTCAAATTTAAACAGTAATATTAGGTCAACTGAAAGAAAATTAGAAACTATAGATGAGCCTGGGTCCTAAGGTCCCATATGCTGCTGCCTTCAGACTGTCTGAATGGCAAGAGCAAGAACACTGTCTCCGACACTTAATTACCAGGATTGTGGACAAAGGGTAGGCCATTAGAGGAGGGTGCTGCTTAGGACAACCACCCTGCCTGAGTCCCTAAGCTACTTGAGTCTTGAAGAAGCAAACACTGCACAATATTAGAGGTATAAGAAAAAAACCAAAAGGATCTATCAAATACAGAGCACTAACTCTCCTCAGAAGAAAAATTCTTCTGATTACCTTAGATCTCACAATTGGAAATCCTTTTCAAAAGGTTTCTTCCTGCTTTTTACCTCAAATCTCCAACTAAACTCACCTCTGATATGAAGTAATCTAACAGAAACAAGTAAAAATGACAGCACAGAGTTATGTAACAGAAGGGCTTCAGTAACAAATCAGTCTGTGGAATCTCAGGCAGACTGTTTTGTCCTTGCCAGCAACATTTCATTTTTTCTAATTCTTTTTAGTGCTTCAGTATTTCTTTGTAAGCTTTAAAATAGAACAGTTTATGAGACAGAAGGATCATGAATTTGAGCCCAGCCTGGACTATATAGTAAGACTCTATTGGGAAAAACAACAACAACAAAAAAAACCAACAAAAAAAGACAGGAGGACAGAAAGAAGGAAAAAAGAAAACAGTTTACAGGAGCTCTGGATCACATCTTAACTCAACGAATTTAGGCTCCTATCCTCACCTACTACAATGAAACTGATCTAACAGAAGTCACATTTTCCAGAATTGCTACATTTAATAAACTTCATTTCTCTTCTACTTAGAAAATCCTTTCTAAGACACCAGCCTCTCAGTTTTATGATTTTTCTTGTTTTTTTTTGAATCTCTAATGTAAAATATAGTAAACTGAATTCATCATTAATGTCACCTGTCATTTCCCCCAACTTCTAGAAGTAGACCATAAATAAAATATTCCAGTGGATAATAAAAAACAACGGAATCTATGACAAATACTAAAGTGCATGCCTGCCTAAAGGTATGTGAATTAAATTAAAAAGAAAAACTAACAGAAAACATTACTTCAGTTTTTGGTCCATGCTATAGACCTTGACTACTCTGGTCATGCAGTGAGGTATTTGTGGGTCAACTTATCAGACGTATCTACGTTGTTGACACGCTCTTTTTATTTATGAAATCACTCTGTACCCATCCTGTCCTTTACCATCACCACTCCTCTTAATTTATATCTTCTTCATCTTCTGTCTAAACTACAATGGCCTGCTAATAAGCATTTTTAAATTATAGATTAAAAGTTATTAGATGGTGAAAACAATACCTTGGGTTACAACCAGCATTTTAAAAAAATTAAATAGAAAACACCATCTACATCATTTGGGTAAATACTGTTGGGTGACACTTTGCATCTTTACACATGCATCCAAATCTTTGTATTCCTCTTGATGTGGTTAAAAGAACTTTGAAAACAATGAGCCTAACAGATTTCTGAGCCTAAGTCCTATAACTTTTAAAATATCTGTTGTATAACTTTGGCATTTGTGCAGTAGCCACGCTAATCTTTTCGTTAAAATTATCAATGATTTCATGGTGCAGGCTTTTAAAAAGAAAAGCAAAGTTCTCCAAGATCTTCTCTTTATCATCTTACTGTTATTTCTTATTGACATCCCTTAGGACATAGCTTGTATTTTGGCAGTCCCATCACATTCACTAGCTTCCCAAAGATGCCTGGTTTCACTTCTTTCTGCTTTTCAAGAGGATAAGCCTACCTAGAGTGCAATTTCTGCTTTTACCTGCACAATTAACACTTTCAGTCATCAAGACTGAACCTTCAGTAGCATTTTTCTACAAACCTTTCCTTGATCAACTCCATTCCTAAAAGCTATCTGTTCTCCTTTGTACTACCACCTGTACGCATCTCTTTTCATGTAACACTTTTCATCTGTATTACTTGTCATATTGTTATCAAAAGTATCTAGATTATGTATCAGCCAGTCTAAACAAGATAGACATAAAATCTGTTCATTTTCTCACAATCACCAGGTGAAGTATCATTATCTTCAGTTTAACAATGAAGAAACTAGGGTTTGACAACAAATAATTTACTCATGACAGAAAGGCCTAAGATTCAAATCAGGTGTGCCTGGTTCTAAACTTCCTATTCTTATTACTCTCTCAGCCATAGAAGACTCTGGAAACCTTGGTGCAGGTATCATATAACCTCAGCATACAACAAAGGGTCTAGCACATGATAGTAAATGCCTGTTGAATGAATAAACAGAATCTGAAAACTTAGAATTATCATACCCACTTGCACTTTTTAAAGTTCTATCAAACTATTCTATTTGTAAGATAAATACGACTTATGTTGAATTCCATTTAGAATTAACCACAGGATAGCATATCAATTTTAGACATATTTTAGGATGCTGTCAACAGTTATGAACATTTGAGCAACCACAGAGGTCTGTATGTCTCCAGGTATTTATTGCCCCAAGTAATCCTCAGGCTACATTTTAAGAAAGCTTTTATAATCTTCTGGACGTTGAAAAACTTGTAGAATCACTTTGAGAAAACATGGGAGAAATTAAATGTGGACTAACGTTCAGAAAGTACGGACCAAATGACTTTCATTATCTAAATTATTGAGAATTTTGTAAATTCAATTGTGATACAACAATTTTTATTCTCTTCTGACACTTTACTATTTCTGTGTTCTTTGCATAATAAAACTTTAAGGAATTATTAAAAGCAAAGCATTAAAAAATCCCTAGCACAAACAGTAAACTATTAATAGTTTACTATTAATACTTATTCTCAATAAGGGAACTTTTATTATACATAAAACTTATAAAGAAACATTTTTTACAAAAATTTGCCCTCAAGAGTAATTTATACTGGTGCTTAGGCAAGCACAGGGGCTGGGGTTCATTCCTGGCACCACACACTGTGCCGGCCCTACCCAGGGGCACTCTGAGCCAACAACTGAGTCTGGGTATGGTGGCACATGCCTGTAATCTCTCCTCTGGGGAGGCTGAAAACAGGAGGATCACTATGAGTTTGAGTAGTGTAGTGAGACCCTGCACAAAATACAAAAACAAAGCATAAACAAAGAGTAATTTGCATTTCATTTTTACTTACAACAATCCAGTTCATCAGATTTGTCACTGCAATCCACATTATGATCACATTTCTTGTGCTTTCCAATGCACTGGCCATTGGCACAGCGGAACTGATCAATTAAACAAAGCACTGGAAAAAACAAAAATAATTTTTCTCATTTTAAACATCATATAAAGGCAAATTCAATGAGTCAAAAGTTACTTTCCGAATATAAATGGAAGCCCACACTAGATTTTTAGATTTAACTTTAGTTTCTGTGTATTTCCACTAGTAGAGAGAAAAGGAAGAGTAAAAAGTGGAATTCAGTAAAAAAATTTTCACTTTGTTCTTTAAATTTTCTGTTTTACCTAATAATCTTTGTTGTGTACCTGAAAAAATTCCATAGATCTTGTCTTTTTCAACACTGCGTTAAGGTTAGTAAGAGAAAAAAGAAAGTAAGATAATATAAATTGTAATAAATCAACTAGGGTTCACTGAAAATACTTATGACTTAATGCTTTAGTCCTATTTCTTGATTTTAAGACCTTAACTGCTGTGGTTTGTGTTTCCCTAATGTTCTGTATTCTATCTGTGATGAAGTTCAATTGTAGAATGAGCTAGACGCATGGAATTCTGTGTTGCACAGCATGAAGGCGCTAGGATCTTTAACAGGTGGAGGGAGCCCACTTGGTTGCAAAAGTGCTATTCTCAGAATGGACTGAGGTAGAGGCAAAGGACTCTGAGTAATCCCTCAGGAGAGGCTGACAGAGACACAGCAACCTACCAGTCCTCTTGCTGGCTCCCTTTCTAGAGAAGAGATCTCTTCCTCCCTTAACTCCTGCAGTCATCGTTTTCATTTCCCATGACGACTTTGCCAGAGCCCAGCTGATGCCAATGTCAAACTTCTCAATCTCCAGAAGTATGAATAAAACTTTTTCCTTCATAAGTAATTTGGGCACTTAATTATAATAATAGAAAACTGACTAAAATATTTACTAATCTGTGTAAATGTCATGCAAGTGAAATGAATTAAGATAATTTGGAACATGACATTATGCTTACGATATGCTCAAATGTCATACTGAAAAATGACACCTAGTGATGCTTAATTTGAGAAAAATTAGAATAAAGAGCCTAAGTTATCTGCTTATTAACTCTGGGCTTCACTGTGGTGATGATAAATTTCAAAATTTCCAAACATTCCCTATTTTTACAAAGTCACTACAGGGTATTTATAAAGGCTATTAGAATCAGGTATAATACTATCTCTGGTGAAGTTTAACTGTAGAGTACCAACTCAGCATGCTGAAACTCCTGTGGTACATCAATAGCAATGCTGAAAACAGTCTCCACATGGTTTAGAAAGCCAAGACAATTAGAACAACGTTACCAAAAGCCCCCAAATCTACACTGAACCAAAGTATTATACACTGAATTTTAAACAACTTGATGGAAAAGGACTATATGACTAGGCATAGAAGAATTATGGATACCTTCACAGTTCTTTTCATCTGATTTATCCTGGCAGTTTGCATCCCCGTTGCATCGGAGGGCACCATCGATACACTGCCCACTGGCACACTGGAACTGGGACTCTGAGCACACAGGACAATTGAATTCATCACTGTGGTCTTCACACTCAGTAAACCCATCACAACGCCAAGCCACAGGGATACAGTCAATTTCCCCAGTGAAACAAGTAAACTGCTGAGGAGAACATGTTGGGGGCTCTTCAGATGAACAAGGGGGAGGGAATGATAAAAGCATAATAATGGTTACACAGAAGTACAAACATATACCCAAGTGAAGTTCACTTAATAATTAATATATGCAAAATCTAATTTTTTAAGCATATCATTTATGCAGAAATTTTTCTACTACTTTATTTAGGTTCACTAATGACAAAATTTGTCACATGTTGTAATTCAAGTATAATTATCTCCAGTCACACATAACCTGTGAACCATCATTATAATCACCAGTCTCCAACTATTTGAAAGTAAGCCCAGGGCCAAAGACATAGCTCGGCAGTATAAGCACCTGCCTAAGAAATGCAAGGACTCAGGTTTCATCCTCGGTACTGCATGTCGAGCCTGAGACTGTGACCAGATAGAGTGGTGCACACCTGTGTAACTCCAGCACTGGAGAGGCTGAAACAGAAGGATCACTATGAGGCCGAGTGATGTGTATCAAGACCCTGTATGAAACCCATAAATTAGAAGATAAAAGCCCAGAACTTGTATTAAAAAACAAACAAAAAAACCCTGGAGAGTCTCAAAAGATGGTCTAAAATACCTCTGGGAATCCCTAAGTCCAGTTTTAGGAGCTGTTCACTATTTTTACAATGATTCTAAGACGTCATTTGTTTCTTATATTACATTTACACTGATACCACAAAAGGAATGGCGGGTAAAACTGTGGACCTTTGTGGACTAAGGGGGATCACATTTAACTGTACCAGTCATCACTGTGGTCCACACAGCTATCCACTCACAGCTTAAACAGGGCAGTTTCACTTAAGAATGGTTATGACAAATCAGTAAGAAATGTGAAAATATGCTCGGACCAAAAGTTTGAGAACAACCACTCAAGTCCAATTTTCTAAGAATAGAGAAACTAAGGCTCAGGGAGGCTAAGTGACTATGCCAGGTGACAGAGCTTTCTATATATAAGGAATGACTGCAAAGCAGTAAGAATAAATATACTACCCTTAAATGTATGTACCCTGCTTATAGTTAAATACTATACTATAAGTTCTCTAAAAATTTGACTATTAGTAAGTTCTCTTGCGAATACCCACTTTACTATATGAGTATGAACTGGAAAACTTTACCTTTAAAATAGAACACTACAAATTACAGGTGAACACAGCATATGTGGAATCTGAAAGATTCTTTTCTAAGGGTATATTATGCATCTACTCAGCAACTATACTAGATTGTATGGAAAATTAAAATAGGTAAGATATGATTCATGCTCTTAAAAAGCTTTGAATTTGGCTGAAGATAAGGACTACGAAAAAACAACTGAAACATTACTCTTAACTACCTGTTGTAAAAACTGTGGTAAGAGCAGGGGATATAACAGTGTAAATGCCTGTCTGGCAAGTGCAAAGTCCTTAGTTCAATCTCCCATACAAACAAACAAACAAACAAACAACTGTGGCAACAAGTGTTGCAAAGTTCAGACAGTGGAAACAACAGCAGGCAGTGAAGTTTTCACAGATCGTTAAGGAACTAGATGCCCCTTGCAAACAGAGTAAGATTTAAGACTACATTCCTGAAATATCACAGGAAAATCTACATAAACAAAACAAAACAAAAAACAGTTTTCCTCAAATTCCAAGCAAAGAAAAACAGTAAATTGGGAAGAAATGCAAAATGAGATGGATAGGTAAGATGAATTAATTAATTAATTTATTTATTTGGTAAGATTTAAATGATATTTTTTTTTTTTTTTTTTTTGCTGGTACCAGGGCTTGAACTGAGGACTTTATGCTTGCCAAGCAGGCACTTATTCCACTGAGCTATCTCCCCAGGTCCCTTAAATGAAACTGTTTTAAAAGTCATACAGAGAAATTAGAATTTTATATTTCATTTATCTGTATTGTAAAATCAAGACCAAAATTTTTTTTTTTTTTTTTTTTTTTAAAGGGAAGGGTCTACAGGGTGTTCAGGGTCTCACTACTAGAGTGGACTCCTAGTGATCTGCCTGTTTACAGCTTCCCAAGAGCTGAGATTACAGGTGTGCACCACCATAACCAGTCTCAACTGCCATTTCAGCATGCCCCGGGGGTGGGGCTGGCACAGCAGGCCCAGGGATCGAATCCCTAGCCCCTGTACCTGCTTGCAGGTGCTTTAATCTGCTCAGCTATTTGGCCAGGCCTCAAGACTAAATTATGTAAAGCCTTGTACATAAATGTTCACTGTACTTTTATTCTTTTTTTATTTTTTAATGTATTTGGCACAGGGTCTCATTGTGGAACTCAACTCACAGTGTTCCTGTTTTTAGGCTCCCTGGCGCTGGGATTACAAGTATGTACCACCAAGCCTGCCCAGAATCAGTGGTCAGCTCAGCACATCCATGGGTGGGACCAGCATGGCATCGCAGTTTTATTCTTAATAGCAAAAACTGAAAGCTGAAATGTTCCTCATCTGAGAGTACTTGTCGTGTTATATAATGAAATACTACCCAGCAATAAAAACCATACAATGATATACTCAGTTAAATTGTTGAATCTCAAAAAATACATTATTCAATCTTAAAACAAGATTACATATTATTTTACCACTGACAATAGGTTCAGGAACAGGCAAACTACTTATGGGACTAACAATGTACTTATTATTTTTCACAAAGGAAAACTGGGATGGGACTGCAGAGTTCTTTTTTTTTTTTTTCTTTTCTCATTTTTAAGAAAGGGTCTCACTATGTAATTCAGGCTAGCCCTAAACTCAGTGGTACTCCTGTCTCAGCCTCTGAAGTGCTGGGATTGCAGGTACAGAGCACTACACCTAGATAATGCCAGGATTCTTTTCTTGAAAGCTTGTTTGAAGGTTCTGGCAAGGAAACAAAGTCACTCATCTACCCTGGGACCTAGCAGGGGAATGCAGCTACTCATATATCCTCCACTGAGGAACTGGTCCTCCTCTGTCTGGGCTGTCATCCTCTTTAACCAAGCACACAGCTGCTGCTTCAGGCCGCAGCTTCAGGAGGGGCACACATGGAGCAATGAAGGAGCAAGGGGAAGTACCTGCCTAGCCAGTTAGGTCAGCTAAATCAACCCTGGCAATCAATGGGGTGACAGATGTCCCAGCAGACTGTTCTCACACCTGCTCAGGTACTTTCTAGTAGCAATATTATGTAACTTGATTTGGGAGTTAGTTAACGCTATAGTATACACTGTCTGAAACCTGACGAATACCCATTTAATACACAGTAGAAAGTTATTAAATGTGCAAACAAAAACAATAAAGGTGTTTAAAAGACATTTTCTAGCTGCAACATGAGATCCTTGATTCAATTTTATTATCATTAACAGCATTTGCCTTTTAAAGTGACTAGCACTGACATGAAAACATGGTTTCTTCTGCTGTGGTAAAAGATGCAACATGGAATTATAACTTACCCATTTTCCCTGAACTGTTCACAGTGGTATTAAATACATTCACATTATTGCACAATGTTTATTTTACTTTTCAAATGCTGGAGTTTATCTGCACATGTCTGAGCTCCCTGATTACAAGTTTTTTAAATCCTTACAGTCCAAACAAAGTGCCTATGGCTACTACTCCATATATGCATTTTACATTTTTGAAAAAACTTAAAATGAAATTTATTTTTAGTTCCACATTATCAATAAATTTTTATATTTTGAGCGCATATTCTTTTGAAATCTTGGCTCACAGAAACACTCATTTTATCTGGTTATCACTATGGAACAAAACATCTTTTGTCTTTAAATTGTGCTTGGGTGGAAGGCAGGGCCTCCGCATGCTAGACAAGCACCCTACTGCTGCTATCACTGTAATAATTTTTAACTCCCATACTACCACACTAAGATTTAACCAAGGAATGTACCAATCTGTTATGACTTTTTAATGTATTTGATACAGGGTCTTATTACACAGCTCAGACTCATAGTGATCCTCCTGTTTCAGCCTCCCCAGTGCTGGGATTACAGGCATGCGCCACCTGGTTGCCAGCTCAGCACACCTGGGGCAGGGCCAGCACAGCATGCAGTACTAGGAACTGAACCCTGGTCCCTGTGCTTGCCTAAGGAGGGATTTAGTCCACTGAGCTATTTTACTAGCCCTTCTATTATGACTCTTAAGTGATCAAATATCACTGTATTATCAATATGGTAATATCTTTAAAATTGCTTATTAATACTAGATAAGAAAACAGGAAACTGCTGATAGATTTGAACAAGACTATTCTTGTCAAAGGACATATTCCTAACAATACACTGACAGAATCCAGGATTCAGTAGACGGAAATTGCAAGAAATACAATTAATTCACCTCACTATCATCTCAGGAGGTAGGGAAGCTACTCTATTATCAGGAAATACACTTTTCTCAGGCTGAAAATGTGGGACTACACATACTATCCAGCCCATATATATATAATTTGCAGTTAGAAATGAGCCCGAAGCACAGACAAATACCACAGTAACTTCCTTACATAGGGAATGTAAACCCTCACAGAAACAGAGATTAAAAACAAAGCTAAATTCAGGGGAAAGAGGATTGGGCTAAGGGGTAAAATAAAGGCCTAGAAAAGTACAGATCAACACAACACAAATAATCAATTAAGGTATAAGAAGCAGCAGCTTCACTGTCTTATCACAGAAGGCTACAGATAGACTAAAATACAGATCTCAGTGGCATTCAGGCTTTTATAAAAAAGCTGTAACATATTTTACCTCCACATGAAAGCTCATCTTGAAGCAAAACCAGGTGCATGGGGCAGGAACACCTTGTAGTACCATCACCTTTTACAAGACAAATATGTGAACAGCCACCATTATCTTGGGCACAAGGGTGCTGTCCTGGAAAAAGGAACAACTTGTGTCAAAATGAGTTTCTTTTAAGAACCACAAAGAAAACTAACTATAAAATTAATTTGGACTTCATTTCTACACAATTCCTCACTCCATTCCCCCCAAAAAACTATTAAGAAAACCTGTGTCTGCCCTCTTTTGTTCTTGCTTTTGCTGTCCTCTTCCACCTTGAGCCATTATCCCTGTGCCATGCCACCTGCCTTGAAGCCAGCTGATTATGGACTGAAATTTCCACAAGTTGTGAACTAAATAAATCTTTCTTTCAAAACAACGAAACAAAAAATCCTAAACTTTAATGACTATATGTATGTATGCATATATCTATATTTTGAGATGTGTCTATATTGCTCAAACTGGCCTCGAACCTCTGCGCTCAAGTGAACCTCCTCTTTCAGCCTCCCAAGTACTGTGACAACACTTACGAATGCACACACATTTGTAAGCAATGTAATGTTTTAGGCTTATGCTAATTTTGTCAGTAAGAAATGGGGATTACTGTAATGAGAAAAATTATGAGAGATGCCTAAGACCTGGATATTATTCTCTTTAAAATATAAGAACTCTTCTTTAAATTCAATCTTTAACTCAGAAATCCTGTCTAAAATATAAAACAATTTCACTTAAAAAATTGTGCTTTCAATGAAGAAATCAATGAAAATTAGTTATTAGAAGGAAAATCTTGAGATGCATGGAACTAAGCCATTCAGAGACAAATTCATTTGCTTTGTCAATTCAGAAAGTAAACTGCACTGTTACAAATGTTTCACTTACTAAGGCTAAAATACACCGGGTTTTTTTTGTTGTTGTTTTGTTGTGTTGTGTTTTTAATGGTACCCAGGATTGAACTCAGGACCCTGCGCTTGCCAAGCAAGTGCTTACTCTACTGGGCTATTTCCCTGGCCCATTTTAAAATACACTTTTTAAGTGAAATCATTTTGTCTTTTAGACAGAACTTCCGAATTAAAAACCATTTGACAACATAGCAAAACTTAGCAACAAACCATTTGACAACTTTTTAGTCTGTTTTACAAATTGTATATAAGGAAATGACTATTCTGAATTTTTTGTGGAAGTTTGTGTTACAAGAAACCTGACACTTTTTCACCACTGGATTCCAACATGTAACATATCCACCATTTGTTATTACTCAACTACAATAACCAGGGGTCCTGCTTCATTCTGTTTTGAAGCTGAGACTCAGCTATCTGATGATGAGCAGACACCAACCTACAGAGCAGTTCTTTTACCTTTAATTTCAGAATACTTTTGAGAAACGAAAATCTCATTCACTTGATATTATTAGAAATTTCAAAAAATGCTTTCCCAGGCACAAAATCAAAATGCCAAGTTTCATAAAGGGAGGTTCGCTCCCTTATAATTCTGAAAATTTATAGAAAATACTGATATTTTCTATAAAAATAAATATTCACGTATCAACTGAGTAACTTAGGTATTACGTCATTATTACTTTATTTCAATTAGAAGTCCAGCCTGAGTTATATATCAGAACATAAATGCCAAAATACCCAACTTTCTAATTCCCAAAAATATCTAATTTACTTATAGGCTTATGACAGGAGGCAACACAGTGAATACTTCAATGAACCATGGCACTCTCACTCCTTTTTTTTCCTTTCAAGTTTCAACTGTTCAAAAGTACTGAGCTGGAAAGGTAAGGAGTTTCAGCAGTTTTCTACTACTATACTCGCACCATCATTAGCACTTCTAGTACTATCATGTATTAACAAGAAATTAAACCACAAAGATTTATTTCAAGTCTCAATAAAGTAAAAAAAGGTACCACTAACACTCTTAAGAACTGAAAAATTTATTTAAGAAGAAAACAAGCACTGATTAAACATAGCCTTCATTATACTTTCATAATAATTTTGTCTTAATTTAAAGAATATAGTTAATCCATGATAAGCAGATGAATCATTTTATAAAATATAATTTTATTTTTCTTCAAACTGTAAAGACATAGAAAAAGAGAAGTAAAATTTTTATAGCAAAGGGACTAAAGGCAATAAACAAAAGGCATGACAGAGTCACTGTTGTACCTAGCGAGTTTTACTTGTGTACTAGTATTAAACCCATGGTTCACACACACTGAGTAATCTCTTTACCATGAAGCTATACCATCCAGTCAAAGGGTTTTTTTTAAATAAGCAAGTATGTGTTCCTTGTACTTCTGTTTTATGAGATGTTTAACTTGAAAAAGTTTCCAGTGAGTTTGACATAAAACTCTATAAAGCATGAGTTCAAAACAATGGCAAAACTAAAAATACCTGAAAATCTTAAAGAGGCCAAAAAGACAAAAGTACATCTTAATTTCTTACAACAAATATGAGTAATCAGTGTTACTTCCAGCACTTACTATACTCCTGAAGATTCAGCTCCTTTACTGCATGAATGTCACTGAGCTGGGCAATCCGGGCCTGGACTTTAGTTCTGCCCTCTCTACCTGTCATGTCAATTTTTTCAATCATTTGTTGCTGCTTATCAATCCAATAGAGCCAGTTTTCAAACACAGTCAGTCCCACAGGCTGCAAGATATTGGAGTCTTCTAACACTATTCTGTTGGCACCTTGAAAAGAAGACATTCAACAGCAATGACTCCATGTGGTCAAATCATACTTTCAACAATCATTTACTGAATGGCAATTAAGATTCTAAAAGCACGAGAGAAAGGAAAGTATACACTCTTTGAAAATCATGCTGAGAAGATACATGAGATTAACTATCTCTGGTACTATGTAACAGAGATGCAGGACATACAGAATTAACACAGCATTGGCAAGTCTTAGTGCTATGCATGGGTTCTTGCAAGCAGTAGAGATACTGGAACACAGTCATCTTAGTATAAGATTCCTGTGGATCTATGCTACACGATAGAGACATGCAGGGCCAGCCAGATAGCTCAGTGGACTAAAGTGCCTGCTGAGGCAGAGCGCAGGGACCAGAGCTGGATCTCTGGCACCACAAACCATGCTGTCCTGCCCCTAGGGCAAGCTGAGACTGGGCGTGATGGCGTGCCCCTGTAATCTCAGCATTTTGGGAAGCTGAAAACAGTACACCCTGTACTAAAACATAAAAAACTAACAACAACAAAAATAGCGACATGCAACAGAACTCAGTTATGGATGTGTAAGAATGTCATATACAATAAAGGTAATGCCTCAAAACAAAAGACAGACTTTTCAGTGAATGGTGTTGAAAAACTATTCACTATACAGACAAAAGAGGGTGAGTCTGAGTTGCTTATAACATGCTGTAAGAAAAAGGCTTCTATAAGCCTGTAAATAAAGTGTGAGATCACTACAGAGGAAAGCAGAAAGATGAATCAAAAACTATTAAGACCAAACGAAAAAGAAGGAATACTCCATGATCATAAGTAAAAAGACTAAATTTCTTAAATATGCCAATTCTTCTCCAACATAGATGTAACTTAATATGGAACATACTGAATAAAGAATTCCTAGAAACCAGAAACAGAAAAATGGACAGAAGCTACGAACAGCAATTCACAGAAGACGTGAATTATCAAAAACAAAAAAAGATTTTATTAAACCTCAATAGCAAAAGGAGACTTAAACATGTATGTGTATGTATGATAAAATAAACACACAATTTAAAGCATGCACAGCAAAAAGAAACATCAAAAATTGTTTCTGGGGAAGATAAGAGAATCAAGAAGGGACACAGTGCTTCAGAATTCTCTGTAATGTTTTATTTCAAGAGAGAGGAAAAAAAGCAAGTATGATCAAACATTAAAATATGACAAAGCTGGATGGTATGAATTTCATAATTTCTGAATATTTGAAAGTTTTCATAAATGGGGTAGGAAAAACAACCAAGCACAAAGGAAAAGAGAACTCAACACATTAATGTGTTAATCATAGTGCTTGAGATCATTTCTTTTCTTTTATTTTCTAAGCCTTAATGAACATATATTACTTTTTACATATTTGGTACAAGGGCTACAGAGTCTCACTGTACAGATCCACCTGTTTTTAGCTTCCTAGGTGCTGGGATTGCAGGCACATGTCACCACGCCCAGTCTATATATATATAACTTTTAATAAAAAATGAAAATACCATAAGAGAAGAAAAAGAAAAGGGGGACCTATTTCCAATACTAATAAAAGAGCTAAAGTGTTGACATAAATAATTATTATCCAAATTAGAGGTGATACAAGAGACACAGGGATTGAATGAGGGAAGAAATACATAAACCCAGGCAAATGAACACATCTCTGTAAGGGTGCACAGCTATTTGGAATCAGAGAGTGTAAATGGGGCACTGGAAACCAAAGAAAAGACAATTTTTTTTCTACGAGTGTAAAAAAAAAAAATAAGTGTATTAAAAAACATACAAACTTGAACCTAGGGCCTTAAGCTATACATTAAGACTTTCATCTTTATATTGTGACTAAGTCTTACTAAATTGCTTGGGCTGGGTACTAATATGTGAGGCTCCTACCTCAGGCTCCCATAGTGTTGGGCTTTCCTTCCTTTTTTTTTTTTTTCTTCTTTTTCACGATACCAGGGATTGAACTCAGTCAGGACCCTGCGCTTTCATGGCAGTCACTTATTCTAAGGAGCTATCTCCCCAGCACTCATAGTGTTGGGCTTATAAGTATGTGCCACTACAACCAGCTAGGAATGATACTCTTAATGTACTAGTATGCTGAAATTCCAGAACTTTATCAAGGCACCTATGTTTATGTATTTCTAAAGGAATATGTATACATATATGCTCTTGATATCTACTGTGTGTGTGTATATTTATTTTATTTTTTTATTTTTTGAAGCTAAGTGTGGGGTGTGTGCCTATAAACCTAGCACTCAGGAGGCTGAGCCAGGAGGATCACCACAAGTTCAAGGCTAGCCTCGCCTACATAGTGAGCTCAAAGTTAACCACAACTATATAGCAAAGCTAGCCTCAAATATTAGATCCTCCTGCTACTGCATTCCTAGCACTAGGATTATAGGTATATACTACCACCACCACACCCAGCTGTGCAGTTTTATATTTTAAATAAAACTGGATCTTAATAATAAAAGTTTTGCACTTTTAAGTTTTAAAAATAATCCTATGTCAGTACATATAGATTTACCTTAATCTTATACTGTAATATTTCATATACTGATACACTTCTTCATAAAAGCCTATCAAACAGTGTTTGTGAATAGCACTATACACCTGGGTTAGTCTTTCTGTAATATAGATAGCTACCAGATCAAATGCCTGTTTCAAGTTCTAATAACTGTCCTAGCAAATTGTCCTCCATATTCTACTGATTCCTATTTCCACCAGAGTACATGTGAGGATGTCATTTTTTACCACTCTGGCCAATGTTCAGCATAATGTAATACATTTTTGCTAGCTTTATCGACATACTCTGTTATTCTAATTTCATTTTGCTACACAGTATGGGGACATCAGAAATTAGGGTACAGAAGAACTATGAGTTCAAACATAAAACTGTAGAAAAACAAAGTATCTGCAGAGCAAGGAATGATTTAACTTAGATAAAATAAAATAAAAGGTCACCATGACGCTGTGAAAGGCAAATACCATTATACTGCAAATTAAATGTATAATGAAACTCTCTTCCTACAGGATATATTTTGAAGTAAAGTGCTAACTTTAGAAACCATGTTTCAGAAAATTATTTTTTGCATTTGAAACTATGCTTGTCAAAATTTATGCATCAAACTTCTAGAAAGAAAAAATGGGCAGGGAAGAGGATAGTCAGAGACTAAAATTCAGGCCAGAGACAATGAGAAAATAAAAGAAAGCAAAATAATTAGGAAAGAAGAAGAGATATATTAGAAATATATTATTTATAGATCACAAAAATTTTTATGTATTTAGATAACAGAGAACTGCCTTCATGCTGAAGCAAAAGCATTCCCCGACTAACCTGATGCTCACTGTATTTAGTAAATATAACTGTAAATAAATGTTTACAAAAATAATACAATGTAAGAAAAATATAAATGTTACTGATGAACCTCAAAAATTCAAAATAAAATATGGAAACATATTTCTCCAGTACCTGAGAGATCACTGCTTTCAATTCGTCGGAGATCTGAATCAGCCCAAAAGAGTTTGCCCAACCTGCTATCAAGAGCTAAAGCAACCGGTTTACTTAAGCCACTGAAAAAGAGGACCTCCCTTTCTGTTCCATCTAAAGCAGCCCGTTCTATTTTGGGAGATCTTTCCTGAAGATTGGTAAAGTACATATACCTAAAGAGATAAGAAAATACAGTTTATCAAAGCAATAAATAACATAAGAATACTTTTATTAAGATAAATGATAAGGGTATACCTTAGAGGTAGAACATGCGCCTAGCAGGTACAAGGCTCTAAGTCATCCCCAGCACCATTAAAAATCCAGTAATAAATGGAAGTAAAACAATATTTTAAAATCTCATTTTAGATGCTTTAAATATATTTTATAATTTATTTTTAACGGACGAAAGTTGTTTGTAGCAATGGGGTCAGATGTTTTATTATGTATATATTATATATCTATCTGTATCTCATCAAGCACTTATCATCTTTACAGAGAAAACATCCCAAATCCTTTCTTCTAGCTTTTGAGATATACAGTACCAACTACTATCTAAAATCATCCTAGTGACAATAGCAAATTAGAACTTATTCCTATCTAACTGCAACTTAGTATTCATTGATCATCGACTTTTCCCCATTCCTTCCACCCCCTAAAAAGTCTTAAAAAAAAAAAAAGTCATCGGATACTTTTACTACTTTCAATAAGTTAACAAAGGATACGCAATTCTTGGGGGCACTTTCACAGATGAACGTAAGTGTTAAGACAAAAACATACCTATGCTTTCAGAATAACACAATAAGCTGCAAATAAATCGTCAGAGATCTGGACATAAAATTTTAAGTTCCCTTTCCCAATGAATCTATTTATTACTTAAAATTAAGCCATATGTGAATCATTCCATATATTTAACTGGTTTCATCCCTTTCCTACAACTATTTAAAGTAAGCCACTTTCCATGCTGAATTCTTTATCATTTATTCAGATATAACTGATTACTGAACATTTATTAATTACAAAGCTTTGTGTAAAAGTGAAAAAATACCTTGGTTCTTGTTATAAAGGCACTTAAGGTCCGACAAGAAGTACGTGAATGAAAAAAAAAAAAAAAAAAGTACGTGAATGAAAAATAGTTAAGTATAAGGCAGTCTGGAAAAGATTAAATATGACCTAGAGACAGATACACTGCACCAAGAACATAGCAGTTAAGAATCCTCCAGGAAAGGAAAGGATCACATCTGGGTAGAGCTAGTGGCCAAAGAAAAGTTGGTGGTGGACATGGCAGTTAAAATGCTCCTGGAGAAATGCTGAGGGTTAGAACCAAACTAAGGAAGAAAATTCTAGGCATGAAATTGAGAGAAAGCAGAAGAAAGTTGTAAGAAAATGCAGGTGTTAATTAACACAACATATTGAGTTGTTCACAGGAGAAAAAGCTTGTAAAGTTAAGTGAACGATGGCCTAGAGTGAAGAGGAAAATGGAGGTGGGTCTCAGATGCAGAAGTATCTCAATGCCATGTGAGTCACAACCTACCCCTTCTCTGGATTAACCACAATGGCTCGGGGTCGATCTTGATCGCCTTTTAGCACCACTCCAATTGATCTCCCATCTAATCTTGTCACATTAATGACATTGGTAGCCTCACAAGTCCAGTAGATATAGCGGCTATAAATATCAATGCTGAGGTCATAGGGTTGTATTTCTAGGTTCTGGTTTGGAACTGAGCTCACCACCACAATAAAGCCCTAAGGGAAAAATAAAAACATACAAAATGTTAAAGACTCCACACTAGATGGCCTTGTGACAGTCACCCAAAAGTATATACCTATGTGCTCACGTACCTCAGAAGTATCTTAAGTCTTTATAAGCATATCTTACTGGTACCTTCTATCCTTTTTTGGGAAGTAGGAGGTGCACAGACAGTACTGAGATTGAACCCAAAGCCTTTGAACTGAACTAGCCCTCTAGCCCTTTTAGAACAGTAGTTTGAGACACTGTCATGGTCTCACTAAATTGCCCAAACTGGGCTCTGATTGTTACATGCCTGTAATTTAAACAGTCTGAGGCAGGAAGATCACAACGCTAATATATTTATATTGGTAGTGTGCTTCTTTGTCATGGCATCGCAAATGTTCCCTGGGGTTATTATGACCTGGGGCAGAAGAGGGAGCAGAGGACAGATTAGTTGTTCCAATAACCTAATAATGCCTTGATTAGAGATGAGAGTGAGAAGGAGGCAGCTGTGTCCTGTAAACTGTAGACAAGTATGGCTAGACCTAACCCTAGAAATACCTCTGGATCAGCAGTTCTCAACCAGGAGTGATTTTGTACTCTCAAAATATTCAGCAATGTGTGGAGACATTTTTTTCCCCCAGTACTGGAGAATGAACCAAAGGTCTTTGCACTGCACTATATCACTAGTGGCGGTTTACCTGAGACACAATCTTGCTACATTTCCCAGGCTGGCCACAAATTTTTAACCTCCTGTCTCAGCCTTCCAGAATGCTGGGATTATAGGTATGCATCACCATGCCTAGTGTAGAGTTATTTTTGATCACGAGACTGAAAGTATTAATGGTATCTGATGGGTTAAGGCAGGGGATGCTGAACACACTATTACATACAAGGTAGCTGCCTCATAAGACTATCCAGGGCTGTGGAGATAGCTCAGTAAAATAAGTGCCTGCCTGGCAAGTGCAAGGTCCCAAGTTCAATCCCTGGTACCTCAAAAAAAAAAAAAAAAAAAAAAAAGAGATTATCCAGCCTAAAGGGCTGTACACTTCACCAACCATCTCTATGTTTCAACTTCAAATCACTGACACAAAAATTTTTTAAAGTATTTTCTTTATTGGCTTTCTAAGCCAAGCAAGAAAGAATATGTCCATCTGTTCCAACTGAATAAAACATTTCATTTCCTAGAACTCTAGGTAGCATATTTCTCAATGTGGTTATTTATGTGCCATATTCTTGACTGTGTAAATTATATAGCTATGTATCTGCAATATACTATGACAACGTCCATATGATCCCTCAGCGTATTAAACTATCTCCTTGCTCTTTATTGTAAGATAAAACACAAAAAAATTAGCAATCTAAATTTCCTAAATTCAACAGTCAAAATCTAACTTTGTGCCAGCCCGACGGCAATTGAGACTGGGCGTGGTGGATCACACCTGTAATCCCAGCTCTGGGGAGGCTGTAAATAGGTGGATCACTACAAATCCAATCTAGTAGTGAGATTCTGAACACCTTGTAGACTCTTTCCGAAAATACAAAAAAAAAAATCTAACTTAATATCACTGCTATGAGAAAGATGACAAATATTCATTATAATCTTAGTCTAATGCTCCTTGGTCACAGAAAGAAAGCAAGAATGAATAATGGTGTGTGAATCTATGGTTGGTACATAGACATACATACAGACTCTTATTATCTTGTCCCCATCACAAACAATACTTACAAAAAAAATTACTTGATCAACGAATTTTTTTTTTGGTGGTACTAGGGACTGAACTTAGGACCTTGTGCTTGCCAAGCAAGAGCTTATTCTATAGAGCTATCTCCCCAGCTCTGATCAACAACTCTTCGATGCTTTTAATTTTACTGAGTTCATAGTCCAGTGTAATAGCACACAACAATAATCCCTGGAAGGCTGAAGCAAGATGACAAGTTCAAGCCTGGCCTGGGAAACTTAACAAGGCCCAATCTGAAAATAAAATATAAAGAAGGCTGGCACCAGGTGTAGTGACACCTATAATCCCAGCACTTGGAGACTGAGGTAGGAAGACTGCTATGAGTTCAAGCCCAGCCTAGACTACAAAACAACTCAAGTCCAACCTGTCTAATGACTGTAGCTTAAGAAACTAAAACCAAAACCAAACCAACAGCAATAAAAAAAGGCTGGGAGGGTAGCTCAATGCAAAGGCCCTGTACTAACACTACCCCCATTTTTAGTTAAGCTGAGATTATACTATATATTTCCTATCTTTAAACTTTGAAATAATAGGTAATTGGTAATGCAGCTATTATTTATTAAGTCCCTATATTTAACAGGTAAGGGTAACGTACTCTGCATTCCTTTCATTGTGGTCTAAATTCCTTTCCATTCAAAAAGTTCACAAAAAGTAGTGTGCAACAGCTAGAATCAGAACTGTGGCCTATTTAATTTCACTACTTCTAACACTCCATACAAATGAAACTGTAAGAAGTAAGCGAACCTAAATGTGGGTGAGAGTGACAAAGTCATTACCAGGAAGTTATCCTACTGCAATTTCCACCCAATGCCATCACTGATTAATTGTTCACTTAGAGAAAAGATCATCAGTTAAAGAATTTCAGTCAGATACACACATACACACGTGGAGTCTAATCACATATGATGGCTGGTTAATCCAATATGGGGTTAGAAGAAATGAGTCTTGAACTGGGTCTGGAATTACCTGGCTGCCATCTTCTTGTGCCTTTCGGATCATGTTTTGCCGTGAGTCAATCCAATACAGTTGTTTGTCCAGCGGATCATAGTCAATGGCCCGGACATTCCGAAGGCTATGGATAGGAAGAATGATGTCAGGACTCTGCTGTTCATCAATCACCATGCGGTTGATGGCACTCTTTTGACTGAAGAGCAGGAAAGTGGTAGGAGCTTAAAGAAAGAAAGAGTATGTCTAAGATATAGTTACTCTAAATCCCATTCAAGGATTTCTTGCATGTTCCTTTCTAGACACAATAAAACTAAGGACAGAATCTTCTGGCATGCTCCCAGACACATTTTTCAGAGTGATACGAGTCAGCATTCTGGTTATCAAGTCAGTTACGATATACCCACTGACAGAGTCATTTTTTTTTTCCACTTTGCACCAAGATACCACAGGAGACTTGACTTCTATGAAACACTTGATAAAAATATACAAAACTCTCCTCTGAGGTAACGGACCCTATTCCTCCTTAACCTACTCTTATGTGTGGTGGGAGTAAGAATCTGGGGCTTACTTAGGTCAAAGAAAAAACCTCGGATCTTTCAAGTTGTTTTCTCACTATCCAGTAATTTGACCTAGTCACTCTTCCTATCTAGATCAAAGTTTATCCAACTGTAAAATGAAATAATCATATCATCCCTCTCATTGAATTACTGTAAGAATTTTACTGAAAATTCAGTGAAAATACTCTAAAAACAAGGGTTTGCCATTAAGTAGCATCCCTAATACCCAACACTCCTTATTTGAGATAAGATCTTGCTAAATTGTGCAGGTTTGCGTGAATTGGTGATTCTTCTGCCTCAACCTCCCACAGAGCTGAGATTAAAGGCATGGGCCACCATGCCCAGCACTTTTTGCTTTGCATATATGTGATGGATACAGGGAGATAAAATAGATAAAAATATCCAAAAAGTCACCAGATGCTTTACACCAGTGTCTCTCATCTTCAGAACAAATCTTGTATTTTCACACACACACACACACACACACACACACACACACACACACACAAACTGCTTTGATAATAAGTAGATGTTCTCAACTCATGAAATGAGAAAAGGTATCACAGACTATGCATAGGAAGAATGGCTTCCAGCTATCTAATCTTCATATGCGATTAGAATCCCCATGTTTATGTGTGTGTCTGACTGAAACTCTTTTAACTGATGATTTTTTCTCTGAGTGAACAATTAATCAATGAAGGCTATGGATAGAAAGAATGATGTCAGAACTGTCTATAGGAAGATAAATATACACTCCTTCTCCCAGGGACTAGACCTCTAATCGTTACATCATCACCTTTAATGCAGGAAAACATCTAGCAAAGAACTGCACTTGAGAGTGCTATCAGGCACTGCAAGGTCAATAGTCAATATAGTTATATTCCATGGAGTATACTCTCCAATATTCCCAGCAGATACCTGAAATGCAGGGTGGTACTTACTGCACTATAAATACTATGTTTTTTCCTATATACCTATAATAAACCTGACTTACAAATCTGGCCCAGTAACATCAGTAACAATAACAAAAAATAAAATAGAATAATTATAATACTGTAATAAAACTGCCCGCACCACTACTCTTGTGCTTTGGGGCTATACGTACGTAAAATAAGCACTGACTAGAAGCACTGAGACACTCTGATAGCTGATCTGATATAAGAGGCAGGTATTAAGCAACTCACAGGCAGGTGGCATAAATAGGATGAATATGCTATACAAAGGATAATTCACATTCTAGGCAGATTCCATCAGGCTATGCAGAACAACATGCAATTTAAAACTTATTATTTCTGGAATTTTTTAATCATTTAAAGATAGTAGGTACAGTAAGTAACTGAAATCATGGAATGTCAAATCTGATAAAGGGATACTATATCCTCTGAGTACTCAGTCATCACTTAAATTCAGTAGCTTAACTCTCAAAAGATAACTGGTACTTATGACACTGAAATTTGTACTTTTCAGAGCTCACACTCAGCTTGGAATAATTACAAGTAGTATGCTAATAGTCTATTAGAAATCTCCATTGTCTATCACATATTGATTTAATAACTTTTAGCAACTTCAGTATAGGCCATATCTGAAAATTAAAAGCCTCTCATCATTTTCTAAAGAACAGTTTTTGGCAGTACTACTTTCTCGGTAGAATGAGTCAGAACTTTAAAATCCAAGTTTCCAACAGAGTAAGCACCACTCATACTAAGAGGCTTAGAGGCAAGATCTCCAGCATTTGTTCTCCCCAGTGCTAACAACTGAATCCTGGACCTCTCCATTTAAAGACAAACTCTCTACCACTAAGATATCTATATATAGCCTAAACACTCTGAAGTTTTAGTTCCTAAATTTTCCTGTCTGGCCAGCTGCTAATTTCTGTAACAAAATGTTAATGGAATTCAGTGGCCACCATTTAAAAACTATTGTCTATGGATGATTTCACGCTTCAGTAGAAGAGTAGATAGAACTGAGTCCATTTCAGAACCTATATACTCACAAAGCTTAAGACATTTATTGTCTGATCCTTCATAAAAAAACCTTGATGGGTCTTCCACTACTTTCTTCTTAGGTAATCTTACTCATGTTAAATATATCCAGGCAATTCCGAGATGTGTACTTTCTATCTCGACTCTTTCCTCTGATAGCTATCTATTTTGACTACTTATCTAGAAGTCATCTTTGCTTCTTCTTTTTCTCCAAATGGAGCCCAATTCTAAGTTCCATTCATTCTAGCTCCACACATCAAGTCCATCAGCATCAATCACTGCTACCACAACCACAGTCCAAGATAACCTACATAGCCACACTAGTCTTTCCCTGCCCACTACTCCTTCTTCTTTCCATCAGATCACATGCCTTATTTAATCTTTACAATAACCCTATAGATACTAGATACTATTATTATTCTTGTTTTAAATAAGAAAAATTAAACCAAAAATTTGATTTGCATTTCATTTCAATGGCCAAAGATGGCAAACATTTTTCATGTACTTACTGGTCGTCTGTAATTCTTTTCAGAAGTAGCTACTCATTTCAATTCAATAAATGAGTCCTTTACTTTTGTGGTCCACTTTTTAAAAGTTTTCTACATACCTATGTATCTAGGTATTAGTTCTCTATAGAGTGGCTGGCAAAAAAAGAAAAATCCTATTCTGTACTCTGTCTCTTAACTCTGTTGGTTGTTTTTTTTCCACTGCTGACAAGCTTTCAACTTTGATTTAATCTCATTTGTTGCTTCTGAGAGTATTGACAGAAAGTCCTTTTCTATGCCTTTTCCTCCATGAGCTTTTATCAATTTTACCTTCCAGCTCACTCCAATAATAAGGTTATCACCAAGAATTCAAAATAACATGCTGGTAAGGTTGTGGGGGAAAAGGAACCCTTCTATATTGTTGGTGGGAATGTAAATTAGTAAAATCACTATGGAAATACATATGAAGATTTCTCAAAAAAACTCAAAGTAGAAATTGCATTTGATTCAGCAATATTCCTTATGTTTATCTTTCAAAATAGTCATCCTATTACAGTAATATGTCTACATCATGGATATAGTCAAATTATGGAAGTGGCTTTTATGCTCACCAACAAATGAAAGAAGAAAATGTAGTGCATACACATGAAGTACTACTTAGCCATAAAAAATAGGTGTACCTTGAAACTATAATGCTAACTGAAATAAACGAGAAGGCTAAATAGCATAGGATTTCTCCTAGATGAAAAGCTCAAAGCATATATAATTCTAAAAACCAAAATAAAAGAGTTGGTAGGAAACAGAGAAGGAAACTATGGAGATAGTAAAGGATGTAGGGAAAGGGGAGAAGGGAGGGCAGATGGGGGGAGGTAAAAACAATCAGGAAGCACTATGTACATATATTAATACACCAAGATGATCTATAATTACTACATACTTCAAATATATAGCAACAAGAAATTAAAAATTTTATGTTGCTTGCGTAAAACAAAAAGTTAATGTGTTGCAAACTCTAAAATATCACTTAGTCATTGAACAACATGTTCTCTTTCACAATTGAAGGCATTCTTAGAACAGACTAAATCCTTTCCTATCCAATTTCTGATACATTCTTCTTTCAGGCACAGAATAAAACTTCAGTGATTATGTACAATGTCCTATAACAAACTTGTTACATTCTCCATACTGACCCATGCCATGTGTCTACTCCTTTATTCTGTTTCTTCATTACATCTACCAATTTGTTTTTTTCTAACCATCAAAACAAAGATTTTTATGCATACTTAATCACATGCTAGGCTTGTCCTATTTTAAAATGTTCTTTTACATACTGTTTGTTAGCAATGTATGGTTACTGTGAATTATTTATGAACATTTAAAATAAAATAATATTGTAGATCAAAAAAAAACTACCTTGATCCATGCCTGGACGAGAACATCTAGTAACATCAGTAAGAATTAAGTAGCA
>PVKN010004987.1:0-32010 GCA_004027915.1 Capromys pilorides
CCTTCCCAGTCTGACAGGCAATTTCAAGCCCTATCCGGGACGGAGTGTGGGGAGGTGGGGGTGGGGAGGTGACTTCCAGGTCGTAGTGATTGTCGGAGAGACGGGGAGGGAACTGGGGCACCTCCTGGAGTCACCTTCTACAGAGATCCGGCCACACTTACTTCTGGGTCAGCGAGTCCGAGTCTCTCTCCCACGTGGAGCGCCCAGCCTCTTCGCTTCACTCTCGCTGGAGGACCCTGGCATGGCCTTGATGGACCCCTAGGAGTTAATGGGGTGAAGGAGGGCACGGGTTGCGTGAAAATCTCTTGTGGAATGAAATTTAAATAAGGCCTGGGATTCCTGTGCCCTAGTCCGCTCACTGCTTTCCATAGTGTCCTCTTATTTCTGTCCACCCCCTCTCCCAGAGTGTAACACTAGGATATGTATGGAGGCGCTTTCAGGAAGTTTAGCTAGATCTCCCCAATAAAACAAAAGTAAAAGCAGCCACTTTTCCAGGAAAGATAAGCACTTGATCGTCCTACCCCTGTGCCCAGGTTCTGCCTAACCCTCTGCATCACTCCTCCCCCCAAGTCCACAGATTTTTTGGGGGGGTGGGATGGGGTTGGGGGTGGAGACTTGCACTGATTTAGTTTACCTCACTCACAGGCACCCTGCCCCCCCTTCTCAGGGGGTCCTGCTCCCAGGAGGGAGGCAAGCTTGGGGAGGATTTTCTTTAAAAATATCCAGCCATCCCCCAAACCCCTCCCGTTTTGCGCAGCCGGTGTTTGGGGATGAGAGGCGCGCACAAAAACGCAGTTTGCACGTGCGGCCGGCTTGGGCGGCGGGTGTGCGCACGGGTGAATGTGTGTGTGCATGTATGTGTGTGTGTGTGCGCGCGCGCGCGTGTCTCTGTGTGTGCTTTCTTGTTCTCTTCCAGGGTACAATGTTAAAAAGCCACCGCTAGTCGCCCCCAGTGCTCCGACTCTCTGGGTCTTTTTGTCTCTAGTGCAGATTAAACGTCACGTCCGCACTTGAACTTGAATTTTATCCCATTGTACAGAGGCAGCCCCAGCCATAGAGAGACCGAGAGCTCCCGGAGAACCCGGACTCCGCCATCTTCACGGTGCAATCTATAGCTCCCCGTCGGCGCCCGCTCCGACCCAGGCGCGCTGGGCAGCGGCCCTGAGCCCGCTCGCCCTGGGCCCGCGGCGCTGGGGGAGCGCGGGGAGCGCTCGGGGATTCGGCACCCTCCGGCTGGCGCCAGCCCGCCAGGTGACCTGGGAAGCAGCCTCTGTGGAGTCCCCCGAGCCTCGGAAGGGTCAGTCTCCGAGAAAAAAGCAGGCAGCCCGCAGAGCACCCCGAAACAAGCGAGCCTCGGCAGTTTACCATTGCTTTGGGGTTTTTGAGGGGGCGGGGTGAGGGGATACGAGACAAGTCCCCAAGTTTGCTTTGCTTTTTTTCCTTTGCTTTTTCCTTTTTTTATTTGTTTGAATTTTCCCCCCTTCTGGTGGAAGTGCGCTTTCCACCTCCAAGACCCTGAAAGAAAGTGTCAGGAGCCGGTGCAAATCCGGTTTAAGTTAAAGAAGACATTTAGAAGTCCAAGAGGCCAAGCAGTTTGAAGAAGTGTAAAAGGTTTTTTTTTTTTTTTCCTTCAAAGAATATATTTTTAAAGAAGCTAGGCAGTCCACGGCAAGCGACAGTTTTTGGTTTTTTTTTTTTTTTTCGTCTCTCATTTTAGACCCAAAGGTCTTCTTTTCCCTTTCCTTTTTATTTTTGCAAACAAAACAAAAAACAGCATAGAAGAAAAAGCAAAATAAAGAAGAAGAGGAGGAAGAGAGGGCAAGAGAGGAAGTGGGGGAAAAAAGCACCAACCCGGGCCGAGGAGGAGGCGCGCGGCAGCGGCGGCGGCTCGGACCCCTTCCTGGCCCCATCAGTGCAGCTCTCCGGGCGATGCCAGAATAGATGCCGGGGCAATGTCCCGCCGCAAGCAGGGCAACCCGCAGCACTTGTCCCAGAGGGAGCTCATCACGCGTAAGTGTCTGCGGCGTGCACGCGGGGGTCGAGGTCGGGGCTTCGGGCGCCCGGGGCTGGGGACACCGAGCTAGGTGCACCGGGCCCGGCGGGAGCGGCGGAGCCGGCCCGGAGCGTGGCAGGGGGCGAGGGCCCTAGCAAAGTTTCTCTGCAGCCGGGGGAGTCGCGGTGCCGCGCAGCCGGACTCGCCTCGGGCTCGGGGGCCTGCGCAGCCGGAGCTGTAGCCGGAGACCGAGCCGGGCCGGGGAGGGGGCGCGCAGGCGGCAGGAGGTGTGGGTGTGCGCGCCGAGCCCGGCTGGACGCTTGCCCCTCCGAGCGGCGTGTGTGGCGACGGCGGCGCCGGTGGCGGGGATTGGAGAGGAGGGGGAGGGGGCTGAGGAGCGAGGGGGAGGGGGAGTCGGGAAGTGGGGAAAAGTTGGCGAGCGCGTGGGTCCACGCTGATGGCGCTGGCGGAGGGGACCCGGGTGCGCTCCGAGCTGGGGGAGCCGGGGCCCAGGGGCGGCCGCCGGCTGCTGGCTCCCGGTCGCTGCGCCCAACCCGGCAGGGCGCCGGCCGCGCCGGCCCTAGGATTCCGAAGCCGCCTTTCCCTCCCCTCCTCTTGCTATTTGCAAAAGAATCCAGCTGCGCGGCTGTTCGCCGCGCTGCTGCACCCCCTCCCCTCCTTATTTCCCCACCTCCGTCTCCTGGGACGATCTTGTCTTCTTTTTCCCCCACGCCAAAAGGAAAGGGGTGGGGGGAGAAGGGTGGAGGAATTGGAGTTGGCGAAAAATCCACGCCACGGGTAGAAAAAGAAAAAAAAAAAAGATTGACAGAAGTAGAAACAGAGATGCGCTTGTAAAATAGTGAAAATTTAAAGAAGGGGGGGAAAAGAGACCTATCTATCTTTTCTTTAATCTGTCTCTTATCTCAATATCTCTCATCTTCCCTATCTAAATAAACAAGGCAGGGCGCAGCGGAGAGCCACTGGAGGGAATCGTGTGGCTTTCAGGCAAGTGGCCGGGCGCGCAGGCAGGCAGCGGGGCAGACACGCAGCGGGGCAGACACGCAGCGGCTTCCAACGCCCGGGCTGGGTTTATTTTGCAAAGCAAAAGCGAGCGCGCGCGGCCCAGGTACGGCGTTCGCGGGCCAGCCCGCCCCGGGTCCCGCACTGCTGCACCGCGAGGTCGGCTCGCTGCTTCCTCGCCGCGCACGGACACGTCCCCGCTGTTCTTTCAGTCGCTGGTGCCTGGGTCGCCGTTGCATTTTTCTTTCTTTCTTTCTTTCTTTCTTTCTTTCTTTCTTTCTTTCTTTCTTTCTTTCTTTCATTGCAATAGAAATAAAACATCCTCCGGGTGCCATCGAGACCGCAGGCTGACTGCACTCCTACAATCCTTGGAGCACCTTGTTGGGCTGGGGCCGGGCTCCCAGCGCAAGAGCTGGAGAGAAGGCTGCGCGCCCGGTCGCCGCTGAGGACTGGCTGCTGGGCGGCCCGGGAGCCGAATATTTATGTTATATTTTAAAAAATTTAAATAAATAAATATATATATATAAAGGGATTCTCTCCTCCCCTGAAAACACAGTATAGGAGCCATCTGCTCGCCAGCAATTGCAGTTGCCATCTCTCTCCTTTGTTACAGCAGATTCATTAGTAAGAATTTGTGGGTTTATCATCATCATTATTATTATTTGAGGAGGGAGGAGTAGATATTAAAGTGGGGTTCTGGGGTGGGCGAGGGATGCCTTTTTGGAGGGAGGGAAGAGGACTTTTATTTTTTGCTGTTGTAACATCAAAGGAGACTAGCTGGTTGCATTTAAAATGTTTTGCAACCAGATTTGAGCCTGGCTGGATTAAGGTCCCTTTCGCAGTTGACATTTTGTTCCTCTACCGAAACACAGCCAGTGATTGCTTAAGCCGGCCCCCTTCGGTGGGGTGGTTGTGTGAGTGCCTGTACTTGCAGGCGCCTAATTTCTGCAGCCGGTGATTTGCCTTGTGGAGCCCCTTCATAATTGCAAGGGTTATTTTTGAGGAGGGGGCAACGAGGGGTTTAGGGAAGAAGGGAATGTTGAAGGTGCGTTGCCAAGGTGGCAGCTGTGACAGGAGCCAGGAGCATTTGCAATTGTGAGGAAAAGAGGCAGGTAGGTTTGCTCAGCCTCTGCTGTCCCCTCCTTGGCATCCCTGGGACAGCGGGAGCTCCCGCCGCACTGGTGGCAGCTGCACACAGCACGAAGGGTGCCTGCTGCAACCTCCTTCCATGCTGCGTTTGTTCCCTGCCTCTGAGCTTCTTCAAGCGGCCCAGGAAGCCAGCTGACACTGGGGAAATGGCAAGAAAGGAAGGAGAAGGAGGCCGAGAGTGGCGGGCAGAGCGAGCGAGCGAGCGTAGCAACCCTGCCTGTCTTCCAGGGGCACACGGAGGGAGCCTGCGTTTGTGCAGGGGTTTAAGCAGCGGATAGTGGTCCAACCAGTTCTCAGACAAGGCTACTTATTATCCCCAAGCAGCTGGCTTTTCAGCCTGTCCTGTGTAACTCCAGGAGGTGGAGCAGGCAGGGGAAAGACAGGAAGGAGATGCGGTTGAGGCTTCAGGGCCTGGGGATGGGCCTGTTTGACTTTGGGTGCTGGGGAGACCTGGTTAGCAAAGCAGGTGCTCTCTGTCACAGCCCCTACCAGGGGTTCACATTTGAGATCTGAAATGTGGAAGAAGCCAGCTACAGCAGGGCAGCATCCTTATCAGTTTGTAGGCAGCCTGTGGGCCTGTGGGGCAGCAGCCTCGGGCTCTAGGAGATGATGCAATTTATAGTCGCTGGTGACCTGGGAAGTGAGGAGAGGCTGCAGTGTCACCCATAAACTTGGGGTAAGGGGTGGACACTCTGTACGGAGCCAGCTACATTTATAGACAGGGCCTAGGAAGAGAGGAGTGAGGTAGAAAGAGTAGGAGACAGCTGGAGATGCAAACCTGGGCTCCTGGTTTGTTTCAAAATGTTGGATCCAGATGGATATGGCTATGGCTTTTAAAACCAGAGGACAGATACAGCTATTAATAAAAACAAACAGAACAACACAGTGGTGATCCTAAAAGGGGAGGTGGAGGGCAGTGGCTGACCAGGAAGAGGAAGAGCCAGGAGCCCCAGAGCCAGGCAGGCAGTGTCAGGGCGCGGGGCAAGTGTTGTCCAGTCTGTCGCATGGCATGGCATTTCCCAAAGAAAAGACGATGCCCATGGTAAATTACATAACCCCGCACAGAGGCGAATTTTTCTACAGCCCACCAACAGGTTTCCTTGGGAGGTTAGTGGTTTTCTGTATGAATTCATGATTTTGCAAAAACAGCCAGAGACTCAAGATTGGAGGTGGAAGTTAGGTCGTGCCGACCCCGTAGTGGCCTCTCAAATTAGGTCTCTCTGCTGCTGTAGGTTGCGAAGGCGGCTGTCCTCACAATTCCCATCCATCCCTAGGGTCTAGTTTGTCTCCAGTGATGTGCTTATCTTTGAAGATCAGGCCTCCGATCAATTTCATAAGGCATAGGCCCTCTTTCTGCTTCCTTTCCTTTTTCAGGGGCTGGTGGGGGGCAGTGATGTTTGTCTCCCTTTGCACAGAAGGGAAGCCCATATCATTACAAGTGTGATATGTCAGCTGCTCTGATTCCACGGGAGGATCAAAATGTGTTCATCAAAGGTGCTATGCCAGGCTGATTTTATTCATTTGTAATTCACACCTGAGAGAAAACAGGCAGGAGCGTATTGTAACAACCCCTAATATTTTTAAAGGGTATTTTTCCCCCTACCTGAAGATCTGTATAAATGCATATTTCTTTTTTCTTTTCTTTTTTTTCTTTGGAGTGGGGTAGAGGTTGTTATCTGCTTGTATTTTGGGCTTGGTGATTTTTGTCTGACCATCAGAATATTTAGTAATAGAGAATTCATGGTTTCAACAGTCTTGGGGTGAATTCAGTTGCTTCTTAGATCCATGGGGTGGGAGCCGGGGTTAAAGTCTTGGGTGAGATATCCTGGTGGTCATCGTGTGGGACCAACTGAAGGGCAGGCCGGCTTTGGGCGCATTTGACAGTAATTAGAGCATTGTCTCAGGTGATGTGGGGCTGCAGTCAGATTACAAATTTCAGATTGCAGTAGCTTTGTACTGGTTGCAGGATCCATAGTTGAATGAGCCCCTGCACCATCTGGTGGGCTAGAACCGGGCTTCCTCTCCGCGTTTTACCTCTCCCATCTCGATGGTTTTGCATTCCCGGCTGGCTGCTCCTTGTGATAAAATAGTTTCCAAAATAAACTTTTGGTGGCTTCGTTGGCTGTGTGGACAGCCAGCCTGCCGCGAAGCCAGCCGGGCGGGCCGGGCGCTAGGGGGAGCTCGGCGCCCATGTCTTGCGAGCCGGCGCCTGGCCCGGTGGTTGCGAGCCCGTCCATCAGCCGCGCGGCAGTTTACGGTGCTGCAAAATGTCTTAAGTGTGAAGTTGTAATATTGATTTTCCTGCAGAGATTCGTGCAGGACAGAATGAGAATATAAGTTTGAGAAATCTATTTTCAAGCAATGGCCATTGATTTACAAGCCCTGACTTTGCAGATGGGGACTTTTTCTTTAAATTTTTCTCCTCTTCTTTTTTTCCTTTTTCTCATTTTTAAACAATTAAAGTGGTTAGTTTTGGATGAGCGTGCTCCTTCCGATTTGCCTGTGGTCCTGACGTTCTGCAAATTACCTTCTGTTGTGAAAGCCCGAGTGAGCGGCTGCCTGGGGTCTGGGAAGAGTGTCCCATGTCAACCGACCCTTCCTGTACCAAGAATCACAGGGCCCGGGCCAAGGCCCACAAGGGTCGCTGCTTCAGCGAGTCGTATACCAGAACAGCTTGATGAATGGAAATCCTCTTAGCTCAGATTTTACAACACTTGGATTCTCAATCCCTCATATTAGGTAATGTTCCCGCTGTACTAAAGGGAAACAGCAGTATTCCCTAAAGATATTAAATGCCAACTCAAATAACGTGCAAAACTTTGTTCAAAAGGACCGTGTACTTGCTGGAGCCAGGCTTGGAAACCTTTGGCCTAGGATGCTTCCCTCCGTGCATGGCATTTGATGAGACCATTTGTCTCCTAAACATTGTCATTTGATGTGGAGAATATGGGTGCTTGGATCATGCAGTTCTAGATCCATAATTTTGTCTTCCTCAAATTCAAGCAATCTGTAGGCAGCACAGTAGTGCCGAGTCGTGCGTGTGAGTGAGCTCAGCCTACCAGCAGAAGAGGTTTCCCTACGACAGGAGAGTATTTTATTCTAACCTGAAAGAAAAATAAATTAGGTCAGACAAAAGCCTTGCGCTGTCACCAGCTGGAGAAGGAGGGCCAGCCATTTATGTGAGGATTTCTCTACTTCATTTAATGTTCGAGCGGAGCCGGTGGTGATCCTGCAGTGGCAGGGAGCTCTACAGGACAGCTCAGCGCTGAGGAGGCCCTGCCACCTCGGCGAAGGCTTGGCCCAGAGAGCGACCTCTGGCTCACAGAGGACTGTTTTTAAAAATTCAGTTTAGAGGCCTCCATTTTCTTCCTTGCAACTTTGGAACTGGGGATGGCACAGCAGGCTGTGACGCAGAATGCAGGGAAATCTGGATGTGGTGGGGGAGAGGTGGGAGCAGAGTCCTTCTTGTCCTTGGGGAACCATCTTTGCATCTCCACAGACTGAAGGAAGGACCCTCTGGTATCCTGCTAGGCCTTCCCTTTAGCTCAAACTCTCTAAAGAGTTTGGCTTCTAGGCTAACGCTGGCACCACATCTGGAAAGGACAAAAGGAAAATAAATGCTCTTTGGGGACTGCTCCCTGCACCAGGCAGCCAGGTTACCAATGCCGGCTGAGCTGCCTTCCCTGAAGACGGTACCAGCTGTAGATACACTTCTCCATGTTCTCATAGGGAGGGGACACTGAAGAATGCCAGGGAGAAACAACTCTGCTACCCAGCTGTTCTGGGCATGGCCCTGTCCCTTGGAAATGCTCTGTTTACTCCCAGGACCTGGCCTGGGGTCTGGTGTGTCCTAGCTCCACTTGCACAAGGCTGCCCTCCAGCCCAGGGAGCCCACGTTGTGAGGTCTGCTTGTGAATCAGTCCCTGGCCTCCCCAGCAGGCTAGCTGTTGACTGCCTCCCTGGAGCTGTAGCTTTCCCTGGGACGTGTGTAGAAATGCCGAGAGCAGGCTGCTAGTGGGCGACTTAGGATATCAGGGGACACGCGGTCCCCTTCCTGAGCTGGCAAGAGGGCCCAGCAGAGCAGCCTCGCTTTGACTGGCCAGAGTGACAGTAGATGGAGGACTGATGAGTGGCATAGCATGTGTGGCACTTGCGTCCAGGCCCTTTGACACATGCCAGTCTTTTGTGTAGTTGCTGAAATTCAAGAAATTCCTTCGTTTTTCCCTGTTGGTGGCAGCTGATAATTTGCTTGGGTGTTGAATTAGCCAGCCCAAGCTATTTGGCTATAACAAAGCCCCAGATCACACAAAATTAAGTAACTTCAAAGTCAAGATAGAGAGAAAAAAAAAATCCCTGTTTTTACATAACTTTTTATGATCTCCTTCCACTGAGCTGCTGAAATACAAATACACTTGTGAACCATTCTAGTGAGTCCATTAAAGCAACACGAAGAAATGACTCCAGAAAGTCGAGCCCAGTGTTACTGCAATTCATGTGATCTCCAGTGGATGCCCCGATAAGAATTAAGAAAAAAGGAGGTGTGAGCCGTGCCTAAATCTCTCCTTCAGAAACAAGATTTGGGAAGCAGCTCTTGCTCGTGAGGTTTTGCAGGTGGACTCTGAGACTCTGAATCTCTCCAGCTAAAGCTGTGCATCCTATGGAAATCTCTTTCTGCCTGCACCTTTGAAAAAGCATAATATTAAATGGAACAAATCTCTTCATTTGGCTGAAAAGAATGCTTTCATATCATATTATTATGAGCCCCATTGTGGCTCTGAAGATTTAGAGCATTTGCAGTTTTATAGAAAAATGTGTTTAGAAGGTTTTCTGTATCGGTAAATCTTTTTTTTTTTTTCTTTGAAGCAGCTACTTTATTTATCAAAACGTAGGTCACTTCATCTTTATTGTCAAACGCTTAGCTTTTTATTTGTAACCTTTTGGTAATGGCCAGGATTTGTACACCTGGATGTGGATTCTCTTACTTATTTTCTTCTTTTTTCTGATGCAAGGGTGGATGAGATACAGACTTCTGAGCATCGTTTGGGGGTTCTAGGGAGGGTGTGTGCAGTGGGGCAAGGGGCTGGCCTCAGCTGGTAGAACCTCTGAATCTATTTTGCAGGGGGCTATTCTTCATCTGCCCCTTTTCTAGAACCAAACTGGAGTTTTGCAGGACAATCTGTAATTGGGGTGGGCGGGCCCCTATACTGCCTTATCTGCCCGTCTGGACTCCATCCAACAGGGTTGAGTGAATGGGGTTCTCCTTAGGATATCCTGTTATCTCAGGAATCCCCACCTTCCTGAAATTCAGGCCTGGCCAAGTCAGCCAGAATCCTGGTCACTTTCCTGGAAGGAGAAATCCTAGTGTCGTGTTTTGCCCCAGCTGCTTTCTCTGCCTTCTCCCCTGATATCAGAAATGGCGACAGTTCTGCTCGGAGGTATGTGCACTGTGGTTGGTGTGGAGCACACAGTGTGGCGCTGGCCCTGAGGCGCACTGGTCCCTCTGTACAGGTGGCCTTGGAAGGTCTTGGGAGGGTGCAAGGCTGTGATGCCTAGAACAGGCTGGGCTCCTCAGCCTGGCAGCCTGGCAGCGTGGGCAGTGGCCAGGGCAGAGGAGGCTCATCTGCGGGGTGCCTCCTGCTCTATGCCCTGCCTGGCTGTGCTTCCCAGGCCCCCGTGTCCTAACCTTCCTGGCCCCGTGTAGACGCTCCTTGCAGCCCAGGCCTCGCTCCTGTCTTCCTCTCCTCTACCGGCTACTTCATTATTTCCTCAGTGGGGAGCACTTCATAAAATCTCTTGTACCTTTAAGCGTCATCTAGCCGTAGATTATTTTCTCCACCAAGAATTGATTCCTGCTCTCTCCCAGCCCCCTTCCTTCTCCCCTCCCCTCCCCATGGTTGTTATTTTCCCTTGGATCCAATAAATTAAAAATTGATGGCAGCTCAGAAAATGTTGTGCTCCGGCGAGTGCGTGTGTTGGTGCCGGTTCAGTGTTGCCTGGAGTCTCAGCCCTCCCCGAATGCTCTGCTCTTGGGGAGGAGAATGAAAAGATTCCTCTGCAGATTATTGGTAAGCAAGGGCTGCTTGTGGAGGCTCCGTGTTCGTAGGAAGCAGGTGTAAAGTCTCCAGCCGGATGCAGAGCTGGGCGGATGGATGCAGAACATTTCTTGTAAACATGTATACACATCGTGATGGCAGCTGTGACGTTGGTGGCACAGGGCTTTAAGAGCCTAGCATCCCTCCCCCCACCAATCCCCCTCCCCACCTCCCCTGTCATGGAAACAATAATTCTGCATGTATTTCTCCTGGATGATGGGTTAGCCATTACAGACAGGCATTTGGATTGGAGTCGGTGCAGGGGAAAGGGAACAGGGGCCCATGTCAGTGTGCGCAGCAGGGTATGTGCCCTGGCTCTGGGGATAGCAAGCAGCTGACCTCTTGGCTAGAATGCCCAGAAGGGCAGGTACAGGGCCATTTGTAGAGGTGGACAAGGGTAGGGTGCTTGAAGCTATGTGTAGAAGGCTCCCTGGACAGGTAAGGCCTTGCCGAGCCCCGGAAACAGCTAGGTATTTGCTGGCTACCAGCATTCGCCTGCCTTTGCACTTCTGTCTTCTGCCCCAAATTCCTTCACAGAAGAATTGAGGCCTGAGGAAGTTTGTCCTAGGGTCAGATGCCTCCCCTTCCACTTACCCACGATGCCTGTATTATCTGTGAAGCCTGATTTCATTGCTTCTAAATGGGTTTACCAGCTGGGAGGAGGCCCAGCCTTGTAAATAAAATGTGGTTTTGCTGTAAGAGAGGAATCTAACTGGAGTGTGTGTGCGTGTGCGTGTGTGTGTGTGTGTGTGTGTGTGTGTGTGTGAATATGTATTTAAGGTCGTCTCTGGGCTCTCGTAGCCTCTGATACCTGACATCTGAGTAGCCTGCTGGCTGCCTCCATTCATTTTTCCTCTTAGTGAGTCAACATTTTAGCGCCTGCTCTGCTTCATTGGGTCCATAGGATTGGGGAACAGGAGTGTGTTGTAGGGCTGCCTGACACTTGGGGAGCTGTTGGAAAACCCCATCTTTTCCTTAGCTTTGAAAGCCTGGCTTTGCTGGCCGAGGCTGCAAAAGGGGCTGGGCATTTGTCTCTTTTCTGGACCTTTCCCTTCTCTGGGTGACAGGGCTGACCCCCTGCCCATCACAGCAGAGACCTGAGCCTCTGGGGCACCTGTAGACACTCGGGTGTCTACAGGCAGAAGAGGAGGTTCCCGGAGGTCCGTGCGCTTTTCCCTGCACTCCTTTTCAGGGCTTGGCTAGGCCGTGTGGCACTGTCTCCTTCTCTTTTATTATTGATACAGATCTAGGAAGGGACACACACATGCCCTATGCCACACACACACACACACACACACACACGCACACTCTACACATCCAACCTGGTATCCGCCTGCCAGCGGAAATGAAACCACACGTTTGGGGCGTCTCTGAAGGCCTTCAGCCTGAGCTTGCAGGCCCAGTGCTGGTCGCCTGCTGTAACCTGCAAGTCACGTGGTTCTGGGGTTGCCTGCTACCTCAATGCAGGGGGCAACCTTTCCACCTTCCCTGGGAATGAGACATGCGGCAGGTCAGGCACAGCTCAGAGTCCCACAGTGGTCCTCAGGAGTTGACAGGGTGAATGCACTGTCTTCTGAGCAAGTCTCACTTTCAGTGCTGAAAGTGGGCAGGGAAGGACGCTTTCCAACATGTGTGGGGTCTGGCTCCTTTTGGCTCCTTTTCCTCTCAGCTGCCTTAGAGGCCCTGAGTTGGAGCATGGTCCAGTAAAGTGAGGCCGGAGTTCAGAGCCGAGCCTGCAGCCCTGCACAGTCGCAGGCTGTCCACAGGACCCCAGCAGGCCTGGCCCCCAGGCTGGGCGGCTGAGAGGGGACTTGATGGGGAAATCAGAGCTGTAGTGCAGTGACCAGCACTGGGGACAGTCAGAGTCAGTTACCAGGGTTCGCAGGCCTGCTGCCCAGGGAGAGCACAGAGGCGAGGCTTTCCTTCCCAGGGAAAAGAAAGAATACTAGATGCCACCAAAAAAAAAAAAAAAAAAAAGTCAAAAGAGGAGGCCCTGGTACGGACCCGGCAGAAGAGTGACGGAAGGCAGAGAGGGTACCTGGGAATAGGCCGAGGTGGCCTTTGCTAATTTTTAAATTAGTCTGTTTCTTCTGAGTTAAACAACGCATTTCAAGTTTTGTAGCTTCCAGCTCCTAGCAGAGAGAGGAGCTATTCATGCTTGTGAGAACCTCTACCCAGGAGGGCAGAGTTAGCTGAAAAAGTTAATAAAAAACAATTTTAAAAAGTCCACTGAAGACTCAGTTAACAGACGGAAAGGACTCCCTCGCCCTCAGGAAGAGTGATCCAGTCAGGAGTGTGGCTTTGTGCTTTTTGTTCTGAGTCTGTGTTGTGGACCAGGTGGCATGGCAGCCCCGCAGGGGTGGTCTTTATGGCTGTCCCGCGTATTTCACCTACCCTTGCTCACTTCAATTCTCCATTTCCTTTTGTCTTTTTTTTCCCCTTTTCAGCTCACTTCCTTTGTGTTTCTTTTTTTTTTTTTTTTGACAAAACAATATTTTGACATCCTCCTCCCGTTTATTAGCGCTCCTTCTCCAGCAATGGCGCACAATACATCCTTATATTTCTAAAGAACTGTTTGCGTAGTCCTCTCGTTTGGCTCTGAAATTATGTATATGTAATTGGTAATTAAAGGTGCGAGCTTTTCAATATAAACAGTATTGCTCAATGTTAGATCGTTAAAGGGAAAGGAGGCACCGAATAATTACCTTTTACGTTCTGACAAACCGTTCGCAGGAACCCGGTCTCTCCCTCGAACCGCTGTTCAGTGTGAAGGTGGTGATTACATTCTAAGCAGAGTAAAGCATCTTTTCATAAAATAAATTGGTAAATTAATTATGTAGCATTGTCTTCGAACTCCTTTTTCAGTAAACTCCGATTTCTTTTTAAAGTATAATTAATGGTTTCTGGGACTGGCTTTGTGAGGACTGTTTCTTTACCTTGTTGGATCTTTTTGTTCACGATCTGCACACAGCACATTTAGGATTTTTCCCGTCTGCGGGGTGTTTTCATCCTGCCATGTTGCTCATGCCTTTCCACGTTTAATTCTTCGGGGGCCCTGTCTGCTGTGCGGTAACCCCGTCAGGATCTGCAGGTGCTGCTCCCCTCTTGGCGTACCTGCGCCCTGCCTCGCTGTGTGCCGTCGCCCTCCGTGCAGCTCGGGCTACGTCACCGGGCGCACTCTGCAGCCCGTTTTTCACACGGGCTCTCCTAGGCCCTGAGCAAGCCTGCACTCCGAAAATACAGAGCCGTGATTTATATGGAGGATGGAAGATGCCACAGAATTTTTTCCTTAAATTATCTGTTCTTTGGCTCTGGCACGTCAGTAACTTCACTGCCACGGAATGTGTTTTGCTCCTTCCCACCCCTAGCCCTCATTCCTCTGTGGCTTTCTTTACCCTTTCCTAAGTACCACACGGCTGAAGATTTACCTGTCTCCTTGGGGTGCAGATCTTTGGCTGCCCACGGCTTCTTTGAAGACCCCAACGCTTCTGTTTTCTACTCCACTACTGACATTTGCTCAGAAAAATTCCAAGTCAAGTGTGGTTGGATCTCGAGGGGCAGATGAAACTTGGGGCACTGTCCACTGCCCACTTCTCATGGCACTTTGACTGGGTGTTTCAGTTTTCCCCTGAGGGGGTGGCTGATTCTTGAGATATTTACTAGCTTCCAAATATGGAGGTCGTATACCTGCGACAAAACAAAACAGACCCGCCCAGCAGACAAAACTCAGTAACAACATAAGGAAGTGCGTGGACTCTTTTATGAAGAGACACAACGGCATGCATGCAGCCTACTGCAAACGTGCTCTGTACGTGCCAGGAAGTGCGCTTGGTGTTCGAAGATTTTTTTCTATTTCTCTTTAGAGGGGAGCTGCAAATAAAGGCAACCTAGGACCAGGGGCAGAGGGAGCTGATGAGTGTTGGGAGCCGCCCCAGCCCCCTCCACAGTGAGCCCACTTTCAGAGTCTCATCTGTGGCTTTGTTTTTCCTTTCCATATTTTTTGGAACCTGACACTCACTTGTTGCTTTCTGAGCATGTGGGCTTTCTTTCTTTCTCTCTCTCCCCCTGAAGGACTGGCCTTCTGACGTACCCGTCTGGGTTTCTGTTTTCTAGTCTGGTGCGTGGCCAGGGCTCAGGTAGAGAGAGGAATGGGAGGGGGATGGGGACATGAATGGGGAAGACACAACATGAATGAAGGCCTGGTGTAAGGGAGGTGGCAACTCCTGCCCCAGCTGGGTGACATGCTCTAGCTCAGTGGTTCTCAGCCCGGGCTGCCCACAGGAACCATTTAGGGTGTCGGGGACATGGGCACATTTGTCTCCCAGTGCAGCTGGTCTGGGGTGCTGTTGCCTGGGTGTCGGGTTTTTCTAAGCTCCCAGGTGATGCTCGGATCTCTTGAAGGTGGCTGATAGTGTGAGCAGCCTGGATGCACGCTGTGGCGTGTATTGAGCACATCCATGTTTCCTTAGGCCACACAGGGGATGTTGGTCACAGGGACACTGGGAGCACAACGGTAGCAGTGCCTCACTGCCAACCTTCGGGAGCAGGGCTGGAGCCTTAGTTTGTCCATCTGTCAGGGGCCAGTCCTGAGCAGACCTCATACAGTCCAGCCACCAGCAGCGGAGGGCACCTGCTTCTTGCGGGGAAGGGCGGGGTGGAAGGCACGCCGGAAGCTTGTGGCCGCCTAAGCCCATCTGTCTTCTCTGCCCCTCCCCTGTCTCTTTTCTGTCTCCAGCAGAGGCTGACCATGTGGAGGCTGCCATCCTCGAGGAGGAGGAGGAGGACGAGGGCCTGGAGATAGAGGAGCCCGGCGCCCTGGGGCTGGTGGTGGGTGGTCCCGACCCTGACCTGCTCACCTGCGGCCAGTGTCAGATGAACTTCCCCCTCGGGGACATCCTGGCTTTTATAGAGCACAAGAAGAAGCAGTGTGGCGGCAGCCTGGGTGCCTGCTACGACAAAGGCCTGGACAAGGGCAGCCCGCCACCCTCCTCGAGACCCGAGCTCAGGAAAGTATCCGAGCCGGTAGAGATCGGGATCCAGGTCACCCCTGACGAAGATGACCACCTGCTGTCACCCACGAAAGGCATCTGCCCCAAGCAGGAGAACATTGCAGGTATGGACGCTGCGCTTCTCTGGCTGCTGTGGAAGTCTCCTCCCGGTCCTGCGCCCTCGGGCTGGGGGAATCGGTGCTGTGGGTGGTCCAGGAGTATCTGGGGTGGCCTCTGGGCCACCCGCAGGGGCTCCCCCTTCCTGAGGACCCACCATTCAGGTGACACTCTGGAGGGAGACAGGTCTGGGCTTGGAGAGGCCCAGCTGGGCTGTTCTGGGCACTTTGCTTTGGCTGAGGGGATCTGTCGTGGGGCCTTCTCCAGATGTGATCCGGGCATAGGTGAGAATTTGGATGCCTGCTTGTCCTCTTCTTTGGAGATCCTGGATCTGCTTGCTGAGTCCTGGCTTTGGAGCCAGACTTGAGTTGGAGTCTGGTTTTCACCATCAAGATGTGTCAGTTTTCCTGTCTATAAAATGGAGCTAAGGAAACCAACACTGAGAGGCTGCTATGGAGTGAAGGAGAGTGGCGAGAGGTGGCAGCTGGGAGCCACTTAGAGTGGGAGCTCTCGTGCCTCTCCTGCTGGCTCTGGGCTCAGTTTCCCACCTGTGCTGAGAGCAGTAGGCTGCTTCTCGTGTTGCATAACCGAAGGGTAGGTCTGGGGAGGGTCGTGGGAAGCTGGTGTGCTGTGCTCTTGGGGACTTGGACATGCCCTTGGGCATGCCTACTTGGCTGACCTGGACAGCTGGTCTTACCACCTGAAGAACAGGTGCAGGCCTCCCTCGGAGGCGCAGCCGTGTCCTCTGGCAGGGCGTGCTGCCCTGGGGCTTCATCCCGACACCCCACGAGCCTCTGCTCTGCAGGCAAACCTGAAGGCTTGCTTCTGGTTTCTACGTGTGGCCCCAGCAGGTCTGGGCGGCCAGGGCCTTGGCCTGCCCAAGGCCCTTGGCGCATCCTGGAGCCAGGCAGGCCTCAGGGCTCACGCAGAGGAGGGTTTCAGTGCTGCTGGGGAGGACCTACTTTGGGTTAAGCGCTCTATAAGCCCCTGCCTCAGTTTCCCCGTTTGTAAATAGGGAATGAGAATTCCAGGAGGGAACTTTTCTCTCCAGGGTTCCCTTTGTCTCCGCAGCACCCAAGTAGGTAGCTGGATGGGAAGAACGCGTGGCTAGATTCCCATGGGTGTTGGCCATGGAACCTTTTGGCGACACTGGGTTGCTCGTAGGAGGGGAGAGAGATGGGGGTGAATGGGGACTCCCTGCCACCTCTAGGCTCTGGGCCTTACTTCCCCCACCTGCACATGGGGTTAATGGGATGACCTGTAGATGCCTACAGGAGCACGCTGGGCAGTGCGGAGGTTTCACAGGATTCTCCTTGACCCGTGCAGATTCACAGGGCATTGCCTTCAGTAGGGCTGAGCCCGCAGGTAAAAAAGGCTCTGGGCCCCTTCCCTGTGCTTTCTGATTCATGGGAGATGTTGTCCAGCCTGGGATGGGCACCCCAGGGTCGGTATGCAGACCCCTCTCAGTGTCGCCTCCACCAAGGACACTTGTCTCCCGTCTCTGCTTCAGTGCACAACTTGCAGCTTTTGCTCCAAACCTCTCGCTTCCTCTTTGTATCTTGTATGTGGATCCTGTATTGACCCTTTCCTAGGGAGGGTCATTCTGGAGATGGACATTGAAGAGTTACTGCTGGTCTTTTTAAAAAAAAAATACAAAGAGAGGTAGGAAGGTAGAAGGAAGAGGAAGAAGTATCTGGAGCTCTGGTGGAGGTCCATTCACTCACTCACTCATTCAGTGAGGTGTTTCCCACCTGCCACGGGGGTGGGGGGGGGCTGCAGGTCAGCGTGGGGAGGTTGGCTCTGGAAAGCAGCTGAGTTTGATGTCACAAAAGGTGGAGTCAATGCCCTGGGGAATTTTTTGTCTTCTTCCTTTGGGCCCTCCTGCCTCCCGCTTCTTCCTCTTCCTCTTCCTTTTTCTCTCCCTCTCCTCCTTCTCCTTCTCCTTCTCCTTCTCCTCCTTCTCTTTCCTTTTTTGGTACTAATACTGCAGCAGCCTTCAGTATTTTTATTTTGTGTGTAATGAAAGATATTCTTGGCCTTTCTGTTCAGCAACAGGACAAATAGATTTCTTCATTCTTGAAGAAATATGTAAAATAATCCCTTGGAAGTCTAAAGAGATATGTTTGTTCAGAGCATTTAAAATGCTATCTTAATCAAAGGCACAGAACAGTCTCTGTGCTGTGTCAGCTACAGCCAGCCGTCCCATTTTAGCAAATCATCACGCACTTCCTTTCTAGTCCTTGTTTTTCCTGTTTCCCTCCCTACTTTGGTCCCAACTTTCTTTTCTTGCCTTTTAAAAAATTTTATAAAAAAAGAGAAGATTAAAGAATAAAACTTCAGTGGCTCAAATGTATAAAGTAATTTAATATGGTAGGAGCATTAATTATTTTAGCTTAATTGAATTCTGAGGACTGCAGCCCTTGCAGTTTTGTAGACAAGCCCTGTTTATTATTTCTCTGTGTAGATTAACAGTAAAGGAAACACAGATAACTTTCAGTTATTTATTGTAAAATAAATGTGTCAATTCATGTGTAAAGCAAGCTGCTCAAAGATAATTGAGTCTTTATATTTTAAGAGGGAACGAGGAGTCCTGGCCGCTTCTCTGCCCAGGCTTCCGGAAATCCACACAGCTGTTTCCCAGGCCCCTGCCTCGGGTGGCTTTGCTGGGACCCTCACCACCCGCCTCTCTCCATGGCTTCATGGTGTCCCTCAGACCCTGCAAGCCCTGCTGCTGTCCCTGGCCTTGATGGCCCTGGCCGGCAGCTGGCCGGCAAGTGACCATTCCGCGGGGATGGAGGGATCTGCTTTGGCCGCTCGGCTTGGCCGCCCTTCTTAGGGTCTCATCTCGAGCAGTTGCTTTTAGAACCTGGATGCTGGGGATGGGGAGCTCCCAAAATGGGTCAGAGTGCTGGCTTGTAAATGTGTGCGGTCTGTCCAAGCCTAAGTGTGCCCCTGGGACAGGGACTGGTTTGGAATTTGGATAGGTGTCCCACCAGGGTATGCAGATCCTGTACTAGGGAGGGTCGTTCTGGAGATGGGCATCGAAGGGTTACTCCTGGTCTTTTTAAAAAAAAATATAAAGAGAAATAAGAAGGTAGAAGGAAGAGGAAGAAGTATCTGGAGCTCTGGTGGAGGTCCATTCATTCACTCATTCATTCATTCATTCATTCATTCATTCATTCATTCATTCACTTATTCATTCATCCTGTAACTGACTGCAGTCCTTCCCCTGTCCTGGGCTCTTGGGCTCCTGAGATGAAACCATGTCCCATGTGGGGAGCACAGCTCAGGGGGCGCTGGTAGCAGCCTGGCGCTGGCTGTGTGCTTGGTAGCCAGCCTTGTCCTCTGTCTGGGCCAAGGTCCTGGGTACCTGCCGGCAATGGAGCTGGCCAGAGGTTGCGTCCCAGGCCTGGGGCTCTGACTTGAGCAGGGTGGTGCTGCTCAGCCCAGGGGACTTCTGTGTGTTGCCTAGATCCCTCCCTGCTGCCATCCTGGGCTCAGCCAGGCTTCTGCTGGAGGGCAGCTCCCTGTCTAGGGCAGACAGAAGGCCCCCAGCCCTGGGAGGGGAGATGGGGGTTTCCAGGGCTGCCAAGGGCACCAGGTGCTGAGCGCCTACCTGTGAGGGTGTGTGAGGAGGGGTGAGACGGAAGGGATGTGGAATGGTTTGAAGGCCACAGGCAGGTGTGGGAAGAACATAGCTTGGCCCCGCCCTGCTCTCTGGCAGCCCTAGCCACGTGACCTCACCTCCTAAGCCTCAGTGTCCTCATCTGCATCACTGATGATGAGGGTCTCTGACGTGTGCAGGGCACGTGGGGCCATGTGAGTTTCTCCCTTACTGTGTTTCTACGATTGGAGGAGCCAGTGTGGGTCTCCCGGGAATGGACTCCGTTAGTGTTAGCGAGAAACTTCCATGGGTCCTTGGAATCCCACCCTCAGAGACAGAGTCAGAGTCAGAGTGACAGACTGTGGTTTGTGTCCAGCCCTCTGTCATTTGTCACATTGCTGTCACGCTGGTTGGTGGTTTTGAGGCCTTGGTGTCTGCTAGGTGGGATCCTAGCGTCCTTGTCCTGCTAGGGTGACTCTGGCCAGCCCCTTCACTCTTTTGGCCTCACTGTCCTGGTCCCACAATACTTTGTAGCATCAGGCAGAGCGCTGGGTGAGCTGAGGCGTGGGAAACATTCAGCTAGCACAGGCTTAGGCCAGAGGAGGACTGATCTGTGGAAGCTTCTAGAAAGGCAAGCTGAGGGAAGCAGGGCCTGTGCTTGCTGTCATACACGGTGCTTGCTTTTCTCAAGACCTGGAAAACTGACTCGGGATATCTCTGTCTGCAATGCCTTCCAGATACCTCCCAAGATGCCACTTGGTCACCATTGGAGGGGACATGCCTGGTTGTTGTTTTCTGGATTTTGTCTGTTTTCACCTCGTTTATGACCAAAAGAAGCTCTACAGGGCAGGGGAGGTAGCTGTCAGCTGTCACTCATAGGTTTGATGCCCTAACCCCAAAGGTCTGTTTTCTGAAGAGTGGGACAGGCATCGAGTGACAGGAGGCTGTGCTCGGAGGTAACAGGATGGACTGCTGTGATGCCCCTTTCTGTCTGTGGGAAGGGAGGGCCAGGGAGCAGCCCGGGCTTGGGGATCCTAGTGACCCATTGCTGAGCAAGATGTGCAGCAAAAAAGCAGCTCAGAGGAGCTTCAGGGTTTTCACGCTGCTCTGGGAATGTTGTCTTCAGACTTAGAATTAAAATAAATATGAAAAAAATATTATTGTGGCCAATGGGAGAAAACTCAATAACTTTCTTATGCTGGAAAGTGGAGATAAACTCCTATGGCAGGTTGTCTTAAAAAAAACTTGCATTTGATCTTGCATTTGGAGTTGTTATTTTCCCTCTAAATTAAGATTAGTTAAATCCATGTGTGTCGTGGCATGGATTATCTCCTTTTATTATTAAGTCGTGACAGCTAATTACTAGCACTGAGGAACAGGCAGTATTCTGTCCCAGGCTGTGGCCCTGGGCTCTGGCCGGGGCTAGGTGTTGTTGGTGACCTCAGGACTGGGGTGGGGTAGTGTGGAAAAGGGGCTCCACTTGTTGTACCCCATTGTACTGGAAGGCTTTCTTGGTTCCCTCCTTTAATCATTCAACCCTGAAATAGATGCTTCTAATCTCAGCATAAATTTGGGCTCAGGAAGGTTAAAGGGCGTGGCCAAGGTCAGACAGCCCCAGGAAGGCAGGGCCTGACTTCGAGGGATAGTGAAGGATGGATAAGAGGCTTGGAGGGACAGGAATTGTCTGCCTGGGTGGCACAGCCACCTGCGGCAAGCACTACCTCTGGGTCTTCGGAGACTGCCCCAGACATGACCCTGTGTGGGTACATCCAGGAATCCTTAGGTCCCCAGAATCCGTGACCCACGGGCTAGGGCATCCTCCTGCCCTTCCTGATGAAGGTGTTGCCAAGGCAGGTGGCAGCAGAGAAAGCAAATACAATGCGAATCCAGATGGGCTCAAGCAGGGATTATTTTATTCACATGAGTTACTTGTTTTATTGTACATGCATTTTGTAGTTCCCTCCTCATCCCTAACACATCACTGCTCTTCTTTCATGGAACTTTGCTCCTGCTGTCAAGTTGCCGTGTGCCTGCCCGCCAGCCAGCTGCAGCTCGCCTCCCCAAGGCCCGGCTTCTGGGATCTTTCTGAGCTGCAGTTTGGTTAGACACAGCCATCTCCAGAGGGCTGCTCGTGGGGTCCTGAGGAGTGGCCTGGCTTCCTGGTCTCACTGCTAGCCCTATGGCCCTCACCTGAGCCATGTGACCCTCTTCAGGCAGCACGGGCCCAGATCCCAGTCTGGAATCCAGAGCAGTGCTCTCTGCTGGACCCACTGCCTAGCCAGGAGCAGCTGTGTCACCTGGAGGCCCACTTGCCCTGCCTGTAAACAGGGAGCACTAGGGGCAGTGCCCTTCTGCTGGCTTCCTGTAAACGGTAGGAGCCAGAACACAGCCTGCTGGGAGCCACACCAGACGCTGTAGCACCGAGCACTGTGCTATACTCAAAAGTGTTACTGTATTGAAGCAAGAAAAGACAAAAAATACTGTCCAGGGCTGGGGAGATAGTTTGGTGGTGTAAGCGCCTGCGTGGCAAGCGCGAGGACCTGGGTTCAATTCCTGGAACTGGATGTCATGCCAGCACCTAGCCAGCTACTGAAACCAGGCATGATAGTGCATGCCTGTAATCCCAGCACTGGAGAGGCTGAGACGGGAGGATCAGTATGAATCAGAGCTGTATATGGAGACCCTGTACCAAAAAGATAAATAGATTAAAAACAACAATAACAACAACAATAAAAATACTGGCCAGCTAGAAGAGTTGTGTTTTATTTTGTTTTGATCTGTAGTTCATTATGCAGCCCAGGCTGGCCTAGAACTTGTGTCTTTCCTCTTGTCTCACTTAAGTGCTGGGATTACAGGTATGTATCACCTCGGCCCGGCCTTTTCTGTTTTGGTCACAGACTTTGTTTCCAGTCCTGCAGGAGCAGCTTGCAAGAGAGGAAGGGGAGCCAGGAGAGAGTGAAAAAGACACCAGGCTCCCAAGGGGAAAACCTTATACTAGCTTTCAGCCTCAGTTATTATCGTTAGGTTTTATTATTATTATTTTTTTTATTTGACAGTAAATAGCAGCTAACTTTAGTTTTTTATTAGACATTTGACAGGGGTTTTTCTTTCTTTCTTTCTTTTTTCGGTTATTTATTTTCATTCCCAACTAATGTATGGCCACCAGCTCTAGAATCTGTCACCCCTGCCTTGGGGGAGGGGGTCACCTTGTCACTCGGGGGAGCAAAGGCTGGGTTTTTAATTTGATACCTTCTCACTGGTGTTTCTTGCATGCTGGTCAGGGTTCTCTGGGCTTTGCCAACCCCATGCCCTCAGGAGGTAGCTGTTCGCTGATGATGCAGCTGAAGCAGAGATCCATTTGCCCAAGGTCACCAGTGTTGATCTAAGGTCCAGGGTGTTAAGGTGGGCAGTCACCCCTGGGGGTCCCCCTCTGCGGCGTGGCGAGCTGAGGCTGCGTGGTGGTGCACTGGGCCCTGTGCTCCTGTCCAGTGTCCACCCCATGGAAGGCAGGAAATCAGACTTACTTTCATTTTGTAGCCAAGGTAACTGAGTCATAGGGAGGAAAAGGGTCCCGCCCCGGAGAGGCCCCAGGCTTACGACTTCTCAGGGGAGGTGCGTGCTCTCCCCAGGTGGTCTCCCTTCCCTTGGGCTTGGTGCAAGTCCTTTCTACTGAGGTCTGGAGTTGGACAGCGGCAGTCCTGCCTGTCCCACACTTCTGTGGATTACCGATCACCTGCTAGCTGTGACTTCTGTGGAGCTGTCCCCTGTCTAGTGGGTTCAGGGGCAGGAGACCGGGTAGCATCCTCATCCCGCAGCTGACAGGCTGTGCGTGCCTGCGTGGGTCCTCTCCCTCTCTGGACTTGAGCCTTTGGAGCTGAAATATGAGAAGGAACTGCTAGTGGCTGCCAACAGCTGCAAGAGCCAGGCCAAGGGGGCATGTGGGGGAGGCTCTAGCTTTCCACCTCAGTCCCCTGCCCACGAGGCAGCCCCAGCACAACTCCATTTTTGCATTTGGGGCTTAGGAAGGAAGTCTTCTGGGGAAGGGTGTCGGACAACGGAAACTCATACAGAAGGGAGCCCAGGGCCCTACTCAAAGGTGAATCACAGGTGGTTAGCAGGCCCTGCCAGGCCTTCCTGAGCCCCAGCCTGCACCTTGTAGTGTTGCAGCTGTGTGGCTTACTTGGGAATAGGGTCCCTGAGCGTGAGTGTAGAAATTCCAGGCTTCACTCACCCTGCCCCTCCCTGGCTCAGAAACTGTTTGGCAGTGGCCAGCAGCCTCTTGCCTGGTCAGGGCAGATGGGTGCACAGAAGAGGCCAGAGCTTTCAGAGGCGTGTACTGTTTCAACTGGGTTTCCTTGGAGCCCCCCAGCAGGTCCTTGGCTTTGGGGAGGAGGATTCAGCATGGTTGGGAAAGGAGGAGTCTGTGTGGGAGGGGTGGTGCAGGAAGGGGACAGGGAGACCCTTGTGCTGAAAGGTCTGCCTGAAACCATCCTGTGGACCCAGGCTCCCTCAGGTGGAGAACAGCAAAGGGAAGGCCTTTTGTTGGAGGTGAAAGGTCAGGCCCTCCTCCCTCAGGGCGGGTGGACCAAGAAGACAGCCCCTCCTCCGGGCTGAAGATGTTTTCAATCTGGGCTGCTGTCCTCAGAGTCTTTTGGGGCTTTTGGGGCTGCCATACAGGGACACAGCTGAGGTGCAGGCACACAAGTGTGCCCACGAGGACCCTAAATGCCAGCGCTGCACACTGGCAGGCCCCGTGGGGCTTGGGCTCAGACTCAAGTAGGAGGAGTCCTGCCCATCTCAAGGTCCGGGCCAGGTGCAGGGCAGCAAGTTACCCGGGAAGGTCATGGGGTGGCCCTCTCATTGTTACCCAGGTGGACAGGGGCTCTTTGCTGGGAGCAAGGCACAGCTTGGCCTGTCTAGCACTCAGGGTGACGGAATTTAGATCGTGTTTGCTTACAGAGGAAACAGAACAAACCTCTGGTGACCCCTCCCCATCTCCAACAACTGGCTCGAACCCTGGGGGCCGTGGACCCACCGGCTAAGTTCTTTCGGGGCTGGAAAGGGTGCTTCTCCCTCCCAACCAGTGTTCAAAGCAAGGCAATTAAGTAACCTAAACTGCGGTCTTCTCACTGCGTCGCAGGCTTGTAAAACTTTCCCTGCAAGCAAGGCGACTTTATTCGCTGGGAAAAATAACTGTAATTTTCCTGACCTGGCCTTTACTTTGGGGAGAAGGGGAATGCAGGAGTCATTTCCATAAACACACCGGGGTCGAGGTCGCAGCCAAGGTCCCCGCTCCGGGGCCAGGGCGTGGGTACCGCAGTGCTACGGTGGGTACACTGCGGTCAGGGAGGCGGCCGCCCAGCGCAGGCGTGGGGGTGGAGTGGACATCAAAATCCACGGGACCTGCGGCCAAACTGCTTTAGCTTTCTCGAAACGGGGCGCCTCTTCCCGAGAGCCCGGACGATCTCTGCAAGCCTGGTCTCGGCCCGCCCCTGTCCCCCAGCGGCCCCCTCCAGCGCCTTCCCTCCCCATCACCGTGCCCACCCCGCCGCCCACCGGTGCGTCCGGGAGAGGGGCCGGGCAGGGTCGTAGGATCTCAGGCTCTGCCCTCTCAAGGGCTTGGGTTGGGGTTCACTAGCACCCCTGGGTCGGCTAACCGGATACAATGGCCTCCCTCGAGGCGGGCGGGGGTGCCGGGTGGCTCCGGCCTCCTGGACGCTGACAATTTCGAGATTTCTCGGAGGGACTAACGCTGCCGGCCTGGGTTCGGAGGCGCTACTCCTCGACCTTGGAGCGCGCGCGCGGGGGTCCTAGCAGTGGCATCTCCAACTTGTGCCCAGGGCGCGCGGCCGTGCACCCCGGGGCCGCCCCTCTCCTGCCCTCTAGACTTTGGCCCGCCAAGCGCGTCGATTGTGCCTTTCTGGGCGGGACGCCGAGGGGCTCCAGGCCCATGCATAATTCGAGGGCTTAATGGGCCAGCTGCCCGAGCGGGGCGCCGAGGGGCGGGAGGAGGCAGCTGACCCTACCCGCGTCTGGCCTCGCCGGGAAGGCGCGCTTCTTTCTTCCTTCCCTGCCGGCTCCCCTCCCCCTCTCGGCCCGGGTCCGAGAAAGGAGGGGTGGGGTGGGCGAGTGGAAGGGCAGGCCCCAGGGTTGGGGACGGCCTCTGTGTGTCGGAGGGACTTCGCTTTTGGGGTGCGGGGAGGGAGGCGTGTAGTGAGTCAGAGCCTCCTCGGGCTGGCTCCCGTTGGGGTTGGAATGCAGGTTTCCTCTGAGCCCCCGCCGCCCCGGAGTCTTTCTTCCTCACCCCTTTTCCCAGCCCCCCGGTGGCCCCCAGCCCAGCCCCGGCCGGGCGAGCACGCCCCTGGCCCCGGGCCAGCCCCTTTCCCGACTGCGGGCGGAGATGGATGGAGGTAGAGACCCAAGGTCAAGGGCGGGGAGCCCGCTGGCGGGGTGGGGGTGGGGTGGAATGAGGGGGGCTTCGTACTTGTGGGGCCGCCCCCTCCTCCACCAGCCACCCCCTCCCAGCCTCTGGGCGCCTAAGCGCACGACCTTACTGGGCCTGAAGAATCGCATTTCAAGACCCCTGAAAACTGCCAGTGGTCCCCTGTCCGACACCGGCGGGCCTTCTCACTAGTGGCATCCGTGCCAGGTGCTGGGGGCGGGGGGGTCCAGGGGCCCTCTCTCCGGCCGCCGCCGTCGCTTGGCAGGGCCCAGCCGATCCAGGTGAGGCCTGGAGGTGATGGAGCCCCAGTTCCGGTGCTGTTTGGTTGTGCACGAAATCCGCCCGCCCCAAAGTGCTGCACCTCGGAACGTTTTTTTTCATTCCCGCGGGGGAGAGAGGGAGCCCGCTTCTGTGTAGGGGAACCCTGGGGCCAAGGCTTTAAAGCACTTAGGGACAAAAGTGTTTTCCCAATTGTGTGGGAATGGAACCCTCCATTGGCGAGCGACACAAAGCCTGTGAAATTAGAGGGAGTTAAATGTCAGTCCTCCCTCCAGCCCGGTCTCCTCTTACCAGAGCCCCCCAAGGAGAATTTGTATGCAAATGGTCACCTTGGTAGAAGCCTCTCTTTATTTTGCTCCTTAAAAATTGGCCTCCAATGGTCTGAAGCGTTCCAACAGGCCCTTGAAGGCCGGGAAAAGCAGCGGTTGGACCTCCACCGCGCCTACCGCACAGCTCTTAAGAAAATGCTCAAACATTTTCCCGAAGTGTTACTCCGGAAATAAAAAATACACGCTATTTGCCTATGGAAGATTAAAAGTTTACCTTCACCGTGACAGCGTTGCCAGCCTCGGGTGGGATCCACATCTCTATTCTCTGTTATTCAGAAGTAAATCTGAGCCAGACAGAATAGATACGCTGTATCAGACAAGGTAGTTTTAAAAATGTACAAACATATATTTTCATGATTTGGGTCGGAAACTGTATGTTGCGCTTTTTGCACCGTCTGGAAGCTGTGTAAACAATGCCTTCCTGACATTTTGAATAAGAGCTGATCTTAAAAAAAAAAAAAAAAAAAAAAATTCAGGTTTTAGCTAATCTGAACTTTGAGCAGCTAGTTTTTTTTTTTTTTTTTCTGTTGGAGGAGTCTGGAGGTATTTGTCAATTTATTTGTTGAAAGGGCCTAAGGAAAAAGTAACCAATTCAACACTTGGGAGCTCAAAGCGATTGCCAGCCTTGGACAGGAAGGTTTTCATTATCTGCCTGGACTTGCTTGTCGATTTCTGAGACGTCCATTTATAGCAGTTCCAGCAAGATAGAATCTGCCTTTGAATATCTGTAAATACGGGTAAAGATCACAATCCGGCACTCATAATGGGCCGAGACGAAGAGGCAGATTCACATGTTTGATTAATATTTATGTCACTGGATTCCTTTACAGAAAGAAAGATGAAACAGCTAATTGTGTGTGTGAGTGCGTGTGTGTGTGTGTGTGTGTGTGTGTGTGTGTGAGTGGCCTCATCCTAGATCTCTAATTCATTTAGGGGAGTGCACAGTGTTGGAGTTTGGAGACCAGGTGTGTGTTGGGGGTAATTGTTCATGTTTTGTTTGAAAGACAGGTACGTTGTGCTTGCCGGACTTGATGGGTACAGCAACACCGAGACATCGTCCAATGTAACGGTGTTGTCTTTGATTTGACGAATCAACAGTGACAAAAATTAGGATTTCTCTTTCGAGGTTTGGGCTAAGGCGAAGGGTAGAGCTGAGCAAGTTTCCATCCAGCATCTTCCTTCAGGCGCCTCAAGCCCCCGGGGTGCCTCACGCCTGAGCCCTGAGTTCTGCCTGGCTTTGTTCAGCCACTCTGTGGGGGGAGAATTTTGCCTACCGGATCTTGTGGAAATTTATCCAGTTGAATAAAGGGATCTGAAGAAGGAGGCCTCTGCAAGAGGCTGTTAAACGTCTTCAATTTTATGGCTTTGAGAAACGTAGATCTCTTATAGGATTTCCTACAAGTGTGGCTTCCCGGTGTGGCACCCGAGTCCTGGTTAGACATCTGATGAATACTTGTTATTGCTGGGAGGTCAGGGACCAGCTCGGGTGAAAGCCTGCAGTCCAGACTGGCTTTGGCCTTGCGTAGGTCTGACCTTCCCAAGTAGCCTTTGGCAAGAGGTCCCTGCTTAGTGTCTCCACCTGTAAAGTGGGCCTGTGCGGGTGTTTACTGCCTGTCACCGTGAAGATATGAACACAAACCAGTCTGCAGGAGTGAAGCAATCGGGGATTTCAAAGACATCATAAAGGTGTAGACGGTTATTGTTCAGGCTGTGGGGGCGGGTGACTAATTTGCAAAGGGGAAAGGAATCAAATAGCTGCTTGTATAGGGTGTCATTTTTAATGCAAAGAGAAAGAATTAGGGGCTTCGGGGAGGGGCTTGGAGAGGGGGCGTTCAGAGTCTCAATTTAGTGACATAATACCAGTAGGAAACACCCTCCTCCCTATCCTCCATTTTAGAAGTTTCTGGGGAGGGGCTCCTTATCACTGTTGGTGACTGCCCTATGATTGAGAATCCTAAGAGCAGTGCTAATTGTTGCCCTTTGCCTGAATACCCTCAAAAAGATGTTTTCCTGATTTTGGGGTTTTAGTCCTAGAGGGAAGGGAGCAGGACCACAATCTGGGTTGGAGGAGAAGGTATACAGCAAGCAGCGCTTAAGTGCACGGTCTCACTAGATGCAGGGAGGAAGGAAGCCAGTGCAGTGCGAGAGGGGGTTCTTCTTTCTTTCACCCCCACCTCTCAGAGCCAACAAGAATTGGCATTGGACCCGCAGAGTACACAGCTGGCTGCTACAAAGTGAAATGGTACCTTTGCTAGGGAGAAGCAGGCCCTTTTACTTTCTTGTTGTTTTTCCTTCCAACAGGCTTGTTTTCTTTCTTTCTTTTTTCTCTCCTTTTTTTTTTCCAGCAAAGGCTGAATGCCTTAATTTGATTTTTAATAAGAATAACCTTTGGAGGGGCCCAAAACTGCTGCGTTAGTCTTGCTGTTTAAGAATATATGTGTGCCTTCTACAGTGATGGGGCCCAGTCCCTGGGCCCAAGTTTTGGGGTTGGGAGGGATTAGTGGTCCCCCCTACTCCCATATGTGTGTGTGTGTGCGTGTGTGTGTGTGTGTGACAGAGCCCTTGTTCCAGGCTTCTGAGCTGGAGTGGGGTGGGGGCTGCAGATCCCCAGTCTGCGCTGGTGTGGGCCTGCCGCCAGAGGTGCCTGGTGCTCCTTAATTGAATACAGATCTGAGTAAATTCCACGTGGGCATGCAAGGCTGGGCGAGGGAGGCAGTGATGCTCCTGTCTCTCCTCAGGCTGGACGGGGAGCTCCTAAGCTCCCAGCCCTATCAGCTCCTCATCCGGCCCATAGGGCTTGCAGAAAAGGCAGGCAGCACAGGACTAGATCATGCGACGCCTGTGCAAACACTGCTTGTATGAACTGGCTCTTCCGTCTTTTGTTAGTGGCAGCTTGTTAATTAAACAGCAGATCAGCACTGCTGTCCTCTGACACTCTGCGTACATTCTGGGTAGAGCATTCTCATCCTCCCCAAACTCTGACCCCAACTATTCAGGAAGTCTCTACAGTGTGGCCGCTGCCTCTCCTCTCCCGATTGTCCTCCCTGGCCCCCCTTTCAGTCCCCTCCTGCCCACCCTTCCCTTCAGCCCGAGTGGGCTTGTAGCGGAGCGGAGGACAGGCACGTTAAACACAGCTAAATAAATCATGTTTACGCTTGGCGTTCTTGGTAGTGAAAAATCTGTTGGCTGTTTCTACTTCCCTATTTCTCAGCATTTGCTTCCTACCTGTTTTTGAGCACATGCCCAGAAATAGTAGTTTTGTCAAATGAGGGGATAATGCCAGCCAGCCTCTCTCGCTGCCAAGGAAGCTGCTGGATTTTGCAAAACAGAGTGACGTTTTTTTAGTGACACTGATGTTTTTTTCAAAGAAATTAGGATGTAGAATAAGGGTATTAAAGCACACTTAGGGAAGGGACAGAAAACGCAGCCACCTAGGTTCCCCTGCCTCCAGGGCCTCGGCAAGCAGGTTTGGAGAAGAAAAGTCTCATTTTTATGTGCGCTTGGCCTCTCCAAGGGCAGTTGGCAGTGTTGGAGGCGGAGAAGCTGCTCCGGGCCCAGAGCGCTGAGTCAGGTTCCCTTCGCTGCTTCCCCAAGACTTCATTTTCTCTGCCATTTGGGGGATGTGGTGCGGACTTGTTTTTTTCCCCCTTTTTTCTGTTTGGTCTGCGTCTGCTTAGCTTCTGAGGCCTCCTGAGCACTGCTTGCTGCTTTCCTGGTCCCCTGGATAATCTCACCTGGATCAGGTCTGGAGCTCACTCAGATCCTCGCTCCCCTGCCCTTGCTTGTACATGGAATGAGGCCACAGCCATAGCATCGATGCTGCTTTGGGGGCATCTGAAAAAAAAAAAAAGTCACTTTCAGGACCGGTGCTCTTTGCTGGGCACTGATAGTTGCAGATAGGCTTGCAGGGTACAGCAAAATTTTAGGATGGTTTAAAAACAAGTACATTAACCCTGGGTGATCAGGTGGGATAGGGAGGTGGGGCTGTCACCTCACCTTCACAGGGTTTCCGGGTGATTCTCTCCAAGGTTCTGCTCATCAGCTCTATGTCAAAGATAGGCAAGGAGGAAAAAAATTACAACAAAATCAAAGTCGGTATGCCATGATCTCTCCCAATTCCTAATGGGAATACTCTGCAATAGAAATGGTATTTCCATTGAGGACTGTGCTGCCGTTTCTTTAATTACATTAAATAGCGGTATAAACCTCAGATGAACGTAAACCTCTGCTACAGCAGCGTCGCCAGTGAGTCTAGATTGAATCGTAAGGAGCAGTGCTCGCAGTGTTAATGTGCTAACAATCTTTATTAAATTAATCCTGCGAAGTGTTAATTTTTACAAATTTTGTTGTGCACACACTGCTCGGCACCTCTGGTGTGTGAGGAGACGAAAATGGATTTCACGTCAAAAAAACAAGTGCGGAGGGGCGGCTGCGCACTGCTCCCTAAGAGGGACATTTGTGATGCTTTTGCCGTCAAATGGTACCGTGCTGAAAAGAGGACTCACAATATGTATAGTAAATGCCATCTACGTACCGAAAACTCACTTAAAGGAGCTACTTGGTTGAAAGTAATTACAGCCCTGTTCAATTTTTTATTCGGTGACATTTCAGACTTGGCTTAGAAACATAAAGAGGCCATAGAAGGATTTTGTTCTTACCTGGTGCAGTGCATTGAGCCTCAGCGTTCTGTGTGTCTGTTTGAAAAAGGTAAAAAGAAAGGAAAGGGGGAGAAAGCCTCGGTCATCAGCAAAACCCAGGCTGAGCTGGTTTATTTTATTACAGAAGGGGGATCAGTTGCTTATAACTAATAAATGCATGTAAAAACAAAATATGCATTTAATTTTGCTCTCCCTTTACCTTTCTGTTAACCAGGTTTATTTCTATTTCATCTAAAACAAGACACCCTGCTGGTCCTGTCGTGCCCAGGTAGAATTTTATGGCCGATCTTAAAAAGGCCCCTGGCGTCTGCATTCCTCAAATCCCTCAGCACCTGATTTCAGTCCTCTCCGGGCTGCTCTGGGCACGAGCCCTCGCAGTCACCCCCTTCCCGGGCACTTGGCTTGCTTTATGTTCTTTTTATTGGCGGTGCTGCATTATTTCCATTGTTAATTCCCTAGGATTCTCGTCCTGCAGACTTCCTTCCCCCTCTGTTTATTCTCATGCCCTCTCTGTGCACGGGGCTTGAAGCCAGTGGGGGACTTAGCGGGACCTTCGAACCACAGCGACTTCCTGCGCACACCAGGCTTTAAACATGCGTTCTGGAGGGCTGGCTTTTTAACCGGAGTCAGCTCGGCATTTATTTCCCAGTTGCTCACTTCAGGCACAGTAGCTGCAGAGGGGACGAGAAAGGGCTCCTGACTGTAAAGCACTGTAGGCACCAACTCTGAAGAGCTGTTTCCTGCGCTGTTTTCTTCTGGTGATGTGTGACTTCTGTCTTCACTGTGCGCTGTTCTCCCTCCAGTTCTAACGTCACAGAGACGTGAGGACAGGTCTGCGGGATGCCTGGCCACGCTCGTCCCTGGAGCCCGGTCCTTCAGTTCCACCAGGGAGAGAACTGGAGGGTCTGGATCCCAGCTCCTGAAGCCTCCCTGCTCAGGATGCAGAAGATTCCCTCGGTTTCTTACTTCAGTTTGTAGCCTTGCATGCTTTGCCCAACCATGCATCTTGAGGAGGTGTGCAGTGCACTGCATGTTGCTCTGGTTGCAGCCAAAGATAAAATTACTGAAAGATCTTGGGAGATTTGTGAGGGCAGAAGCTGCTACGGCTGTGAAGCAGCTTCTCGTCTTCTGATCAGAGACCAAAGCACGGGGGAAGGGTGCCTTCTTCCGCTAGGTCTCGGCTGGCTGTTTTTGCTGGGGAGAATCAGAGATCTTGTCCACCGGAGTTCTGTCCTTGGCCTCTATAGTCACCAGGTGATGTGGGCAGACACTGTAACACCTTGCTGATGTAGATGTGTGTGCTTGTGTGTGTGTGTATGTGTGTGCGTGTGTGTTTCCC
>PVKN010004988.1:5155-32110 GCA_004027915.1 Capromys pilorides
ATGGTTCAGTGGTCTAAAGCGCCTGCTTAGGAGGGCTCAGGCAACTGCGGGGACTGCAGTTCGATCCCCGGCACCACATGCTGCGCCAGCGCCACCACCAGGGCAGGCTGAGCCAGCCACAAAATGAATAAATAAAGAAACAAACACAACAAGCAAACAAATAAATAAATAAATAAAATTTAAAAAAAAAAAAAAAAAAGACTGGAAATCATGCTGGCCTTCAAGATTCAAGATGTCCACAGCTCTTCCTATCCAGTTTGAGATCTGGGAGGTTTAAGGACATGGCATCTCCTATGGGGGCACAAATACCTTATATTCAAGGCCTTCTAGGGCATGACAATCAGAGGCTTCAGGCTTGGGAAGAAGGTCCCCAAAATCTCTACCCTGGGCACAAACCCCATGAAACAGCCAACTCTCAGCCTGGCCCAGTTTTCAGCCATTAGCCTCCCTTCTCTGAGCCTGTTGTGTCATAATCCTTAGGCTTTACTGCTATAACCCTATTGGACATCCTGTGATCTATGATTTCCCCATAAGGATGGAACATCTGGTTGCCCTGCTCATGAAAGAGATTCTGACCTATGTGAGATTCCAGACTTAGAACTGGAGCATCCCTTCCTTTTTTTTTTTGGTGCTGGGAGTTGAACCCAGGGCTTCTTGTGGTAGACATTTCTGTGCCACTGAGCCATCCTAATTCCCACTTTTTCTTCCAGACACTTTGACCTGAACTCTTGCTATGGAAGCTAAGATTTACCATTTTCTTTTTCTTTCTACAGCACTGGGGGTTGAACCCAGGGGCCTGCAAGAGTTCTGTTACTGAGCTACAGCCTCAGCTCTCTTTAATTTTTTTTGTCTGTTTGTTTCTTTTGAGGCAGAGTCTTGCTAAGTTGACCAGCTATCCTCGCACTTTATTTTTTGTTTATTTTTGAGAGGGGTCTTGCTATGTAGTTCAGGTTGGCCTTTGGACTCAGTGTGGCCCAGCTGGCCTTGAACCCAAAGCGATCCTCTCACCTCCACATCTCCAATCCTGGGATTATGAATATGTGCCATCGCTTCCAGCTGTTCGCACATTTTGGAGCCTCCTGTCTTAGCCTACCTAGTAGCTAGGATTATAGGCATATGCCGTCACACCCAGCACAGTTATCTTTTTCTTCTAGAGAATAGAGTATAGGTGCAAATACATATGTAAATATATATATATATATATATATATATATATATATAGTTTCAGATATGCATATGGCTGTAGATGATGTAATTACAAAATAGAAACACTCTTTAATGTTATTTTCATAACTTGGAGAACTCTGTTCACATATGTGTATGAAATATAAGGAAATGACCCATGATACTAGAGAGCTCTAGATACTAGACAAGCTCTCTCTCATCTTGGCCAGCCCACAGGAGTCATCTAGGGGAAAGATTAAATAAAACTAGTTGAGCTGGGGAGATAGCTCAGTTGAATAAATGCCTGCCTGGCAAGTACAAGGTGCTAAATTCAATCCCTGGTACCACAAGAATAAAAACAAACAAACAAACCAAAAACTAGCCCCATCATCACCGTCAAAATATTATATCAGAATCTTTCTGGGCAGACTTGTGCCACCCATATACATGGCCATGCGTGTGTATATGCATTATCATTCCTTATGTGACAGTCAAGGTATAGCTCACATTAGCAGTGCAATGTAATTTAGCGTTACCAGTGTTATACTAATCTGGCAGTTGCTCCTTAGCCTGTGAACCTTATCAGCAAACCACTTACAATAGTCCCGAACACCCATGAGGACGCTCACCCCATGCCTGTGGGTAGCAGTGTAGAACCGGTGTCTTTGTAAACTGTGCCTGGGTGTACTGATCTTGTTCTAACACCTCCACTCGGAAGTGAGCCAACTACATAGTGAAACAATGCCAAGTTGCAAGATGAGCCAAAAAATTATTTTTCAAGGATATTTTTATTAGGCAGGTATGGCGGCAGGTGACTGTAATCTCAGCACTCTGGGAGCTCAAGGCCGGGAGAGCACAAGTTCAAGCCCAGCATAGGCTATGACACTGTATTTAAATTTTAAGAAATAGAAAAAGGACCAAGGATTAGCTCAATGCATAGGCCTTGGTTTTACTCCCTAGTCCTAAAAAATAAAGGGAAAGAGAGAACAAGACAATATAAGGATGGTTAACCCATGGTGTGTGTGTGTGTGTGTGTGTGTGTGTGTATGTGCATGTGTGTGTGCATGCGTGCACATTAATAATTGAACCTAGGGCTTTGTCCATGCTATCAGGCACTATACCACTGAGCTACAACCAAATCCCTGAGATTTTGATTAACATATAATCTATTTATAGTGAAGGGAAGAATTATATGAGTATGACATATAGATTTCCAAAACTGAAATGTGTAGAAATACTAACAGCATTAATTACGGTGATTTCATAGCTTTACTATGATGTCCTTACAGCTGCATGAGGTTGACACAAACCTGTAGGCTCAGCACCCAAGGGTGGAGGCTACTTGGATCATTCAGTGGCACAGAAATGCCTCCAGGCAGGAGGGTCGCTCCAACTTTGAGGCCAGCCTGAGCTTCAGAGAGTTCAAAGCCAGCCTGGACTACATAGATTTGGGAGCCTGTCTCAAAACACAAACACAAACCAGACAGAAGTCCCCAAACAACTGTTTTCTTTGCAATGTTTGTGAGCAAAGGAAAAACATTTTATGTGAATACTCAGTATTATGGACGTGTCTTTATCTATTTAACTCACTTATTAGTGGATGGTGACATAGTTTTCAGTGCCTATTTTTAAAATTAAAAAAAAATTTATATATTTAGTAGAGGATCTACAGGGTCTCACCACATAGATTGGACTCATAGTGATTCTCTTGTTTTCAGCTTCCCAAGTGCTGGGATTACAGGTGCATGCCACCATGCCCAGTCTCAATTGCCTTCTCAGCGTGTCCTGGGGTTAGGGCTGGCAAGGCACACTGGGGCTTGGACACCAGTAAATGCATCTGCCAAAGCAGGTGCTTTAGTCTGCTAAGCTATCTGACTGGCCCTTAGTTCCCAGTTTAGATCTCAGAGTTCATGAAAGTGGGCATACACTACCAGAAAACAGCCCACCGACTTTTGCTGTTTATTTTTTTTTTTAAGAGACTGTTCAGGTTGGCCTTCAACTCAAGCTGGCCTGAAACTCAGTAATCTCCTGCTTCAGCCTCCTGAGTGCTGGGATTATGGGCAGGTGGCTCCTGCATTGCACATCAAACCAATGTCAAATTTGCCTTTGTGCCTGACCAGGAGGGAGGAAATGCCAGGGTCCCCCTTGCAGGCCGGCTCTCTTTGCCCTGGTGTGTTTAGGGTTTGTGGATTTTCCAGACTGAAAAATACTCTGGCTGGGAAGACTTCAGCGGGGACAGTGGGGCTTGAATGCAAAGCACAAGAAGGCAGTACAGCGCCTCCTCCTTCCCCCGCGCCAGTCTTGCTGCAGGACTGGACGCCCACGTCTCTCACCCTTTCGGTTGTACTAATTCTGCGTCAGAAGTGAGGAAGGGCCGGCGAGATGGTTCAGTGGTCTAAAGCGCCTGCGTAGGAAGGCTCAGGCAACTGCAGGGACTGCGGTTTGATCCCCGGCACCACATGCTGCGCCAGCGCCACCACCAGGGCAGGCTGAGCCAGCCACAAAATAAATAAATAAAGAAACAAACAAACACAACAAGCAAACAAATAAATAAAAAAAAAAAAAAAAAAAAAAAAAGTGAGGAATCCTGGACCAGACTCATGGTAGCTGTCATTGTCCCCCGGAGGGCGGCCACCGCGTGCCCTCTCTCATGTGCAGCAGAGCCTACAGATGTCCTCACCGAGGGTCGGTGAGGCCCAGAGTGTCCTCTTCCTGCAGATGAGGTTGTAGCTTTTACTAAGAATCCGTGGATGCTGCAAGTCTGTCCGCGGCGAGTGTGGGTGGCCGCGGAGCCGTGGCTGCTGCGGGCATTCGCCGTCTTCGCGGCGTCCCTTCCTGAGGGTCCCTCCCATTCCGCGATGAGAGCCTGGCGGCCCTTGTCCCGCCATTGCATGATGTAATTTAAGTCACTATGACCTGAATCTGGAAGTCATTGCTCCTCGGGCGTAGAGCGAGGCGGAGAGTGGTTCTTTCCCTGCAGGATTTCCGGGCCTGTGTATCCTTTGTCGGTTTTTGGAGCCGGAAAGGAACCAGAGTGTCTGCGGGGGTTTCCTCCCAGAGGCAGGAGTTTAAGGGAGCGATTCATAAAAGCCGGAGGGGCGCCAGAACTAGCTCCTCCCCCCATAGCGCGCGGGCACTGCGCACCTGCGACCCCTGGTCCTTGGCTCACAAAGACTTGAAAGGGGTCCCAAAGCTCAGAGAACACAGGGCATGGAAGTGGGGCCGGCAGAAACGTGGGGCTGCTGCGGAAGGAACTGGAGGGAGGAAAAGGGGCACTTGGTGTGGGAGGGCGAGCAGCTTGTGCGGCTGCTGCTGAGCTGAGCAGGCGCCCCTGGTCTCTGCCCTGTGTTGTCCACCGGGAGATCCAGCTGCTCTCTTTGGCTCTGCTCAGGATCCAGCGAGCTCTAGTTCTGAAAGTGAGGGAAAGAGAGACCCAGGTGCAAGGAAGCAAACAACTCTAGCTCTGCTCCTTATGGTCTGTGAGTAAAGGGGCTGTAGCCAGGTGCAGTGGTGCACACCTGTAATCCTAGCAGTCTCGGAGGCTGAGGCAGGAGGATCACAGGGTTGAACACAGCACAGGCAACTCAGAGAGACCCAGGCTCAAACTTAAAAAAAAAAAAAAAGGCTGGGGATGAGCACTGTGTGAAGGCTCTGGGTTCAATTTCCAGAGCCACAAGAACTAGCACCAAAAGTATCGCAAGTCTTTTTGAGACAGGGTCTCGCTGTGCAGTTCAGGCTGGCCTTGAGCTCACTTTTGTGGCCCAGGCTGGTCTCAAACTCACACTGATCCTCCTGCCTCAGCCTCCTAAGTGCTGGGATTACAAGCGTGTGCCGCCGCGCCCGGCTAAAAGGGGGCATGTTATTGTATGTATGTATGTATTTATTATGGCCGGCTTAGCTTGCCCTGGGGGGTGGGTCTGGCGCAGCATGTGGTATCGGGGATCGAACCATGGTCCCTGAGGTTGCCTAAGCTTGCCTAAGCAGGCACTTTAGACCACTGAGCCATCTCGCCGGCCTGAACTAGCACCAAAAGTAAGGGGGTGATGAATGCAAAGTCTACCACAGGATGCTTAAGCCAGGTGCGATGAAAAAAATTGGTGTTTAATTTTTTTTTTTTTTTTTTTTTGTCTGAGGAAGGGTCTCACTATGCAGCTCAGGCTGATCTCAAATTCACAATGATCCTCCTGCCTTAGTTTACAGGTGTGCGGCATGACTGCGCCTGGCTCTAGTGTTTTAATCCCTCTAAAAATATTCCCTACTTCAAACATGCTTATCCCAAAATTCTTGCCACTTTCTGAAGCAGCTCTGGAAGTCCTCTTTCCTGGGTGTCTTTAGTGGGGCTGTCCTGGCTGCTGTGATATCATTCAGGCTAATTCAAAACATTTACCTTTCACGGTAATTTTGACTTTGGGGAGGAGCAGAAGTCATGTGGTGCCAGGTTCAGTGATTAAGGTGGATGGATGAGCACACAGCCCTGAGTAGTATTATTATGTTTTTAATGATATGGAGGAGGGTCAAACTTAGGACCTTGTTCTTGCCAGGCAAGTGCTTATGCCACTGAGCTCTCTCCCCGGCACTGTATGCTGGCACCTGCTTTCACCATATTTTTGATCAAATCTTATAAAAACGCTCACAGAAGAGGCCTTCCAGAATGGCTTCAGAAAGTGGTGAAAACAATGGGCCAAGTGTATTGGAAGCCAAGCAAAGAATTTTGAGGAGTGTTTATGGTAAAGAGTCTTATACTGTAATAAATTTCATTTTTCCTCCCGTGCTGCAGCCTGGTCCCGCCACATACCCTGATCTTATTCTGCTCCCTATTCCTCTTTTATTGTAATAAATGTTTAAGAATTCATCATATATTTTGGTCACTCCTTGGTGTGTGTGTATATGAATTGGATACGAGGTCGTGACTTCTGATCAATAAGTGTCTCGGTGTGGGGGGGGGGTTTCTATGCCACAAAGCCTGGCTGTGCTTCCTGCATCATGGGCACTTCCATAGGTCAGGTCACTGTCACTGTCTGTCACCGTCACTATTGCTAAGGTCCGTGGGGACAACTTGACCCTTCAAGTAGAGGACATTGACTATATAGATTTTTTTTTTGGCTGTCATGAATGGGAGTAGGAGAAGTGGGCGTGGACTCTATTGGTATTTAATTGGCAGAGGCCAGAATGCTGAAAAATATTCTCCTATGCCAAGCACAGCACCTCATAAGAAGGAAATATAATACCTTACCTCAAAAGGCGACACAGCCAAAGTGTTAGGAAATCCATCAGACTTCTCAAAATAGGTGTTAACTTGCAGGTTTCTCTACTTTTTCCTGTTTGTGACTTTTTGTTGTCGTTGTTATTGTTTGTCTTTTTGAGATAGGGTCTCACTGTAATTCTGGCTGACCTTGAATTCACTTTGTAGCCAGGCTGGTCTCAAACTCACAATGATTCTCCTGCCTCAGCCTCCTGAGTGCTGGGATTATAGGTGTGCACCACCACGCCTGGCCCTATTTGTGACTGTAAATAAATGTGTTCAAAAACCTTCTTTTGCAGCAATGTGATGTACAGGGTTGGAGATTACCATCCTAGAACTTTATTTTTTTGCATTCCCAAGGAACTGAGCCCAGGGCCTTTGGAGCATCCTGCATCTCAGCCGTTTTAAAGTTTTGAGACAGAGTCTTGCTAAATCATGAACCTGCCCAGAGTGGACTCGAACCTGTACTACTCCTGCTTCAGACTCTCAGAGTGCTGGAATACAGGTGTGCACTGCCAAATCCGGCTCTGCCCAGACTCCTGTCTTGATGACAGTGATAACCCAAGGCAGGAGTCTATGCAGCCTTCAGAGCAGTGTCACTTTACTGGTAGAACAGGTGCATAACTCATTAGAAATGTTTTTGGAAAAGGGTCTTGCTATGTAGCTTAGGCTGTTTGTACACTTGAAATTTTTGTGTCTCAGTGTCCTGAGCCTCTTGTGACAAAACTTAAAATTCTCAGCACGTGAACTTCTTTGCTAAGATACTTCTGCCCAGTCACCATGCTGGGCAGCCGTGAGACACTACACCAATGGGGACTAAAATCAGTGCAGGATAAAAGTAAACACATTTAGCTCCCCTGAGCTAATATTACTCCCCCCTCCCCCAGTGGTAAAACACACAGATACGCTAGCTAGATTTTTAGAGCTATTTTGAAGGCCTAAAGCAAGAGGCCTTGATGTTAATGCAGGTAAATTCTTTTAAATAATGCGGGTGTTTCTGAAAGATAAACAAAGAGCAGGATGCCACAGGAAGTACATTTCAAAGATATTTACGTTGGCCAACTCAGACCTTTTCCTTGCCCACATCTTCATTGCCTTATAAAAACTCCTCTTGCTGGGCATGGTGGTGCATGCCTATAATCCCAGTGCTTGGGAGGCTGAAGCAGGAGAGTCATTCTGAGTTAGAGGCTAGAGTTCAAGACCAGCCCATAGTGAGACCCTATCTCAAACCAAAGCAAAAGCAAAACAAGACAACAAAGACAAAACCAAACAAATCTCAAGTCTAAACCCAACCAAAACAAAAAGTGACTCTCTCATCCTGGTGGAGCAATTCTTCTCTGGAAACTTGCTCACTGTCCATCTTGAGAACCTACTCAGGTATCTAAATAAACTCTTGTCTGCCTAACGTTGTTGCCTCTGGCTTTGGATTCGGGAGAGGTGGACCAGATGACAGAGGTTACCGGCATGACTTCCCAGGAGGCTGAGGAGGCAGTTGCCTGGGAGACCAGAGAGCAGGCCCTCCCATGGGGAGTCACTCCTGAGATGGTACCCCTCTGCAAGGCTCCCAGAAGGACTTCTGAGAACCCACTGAAGAGGAAAGCACGCAGAGCCCATGGCTCCAGCTCAAAGCTTGGATGGTGACTACGCCACCTCAGCCAAGTAGCCAATGCCAACTCTGCCATCTTGGGGGGAGCCAGGCCCAGAGAGGACGTGGTAAACAAGGAGCAAGGAGGAGCATGCGGTGGGAACGGGGCATGGAGAGTTAGCCACCCATAGACACTGCTCCTGCACCTGATCCTGTCCTCTTTGCTTTCAGTGGAAACACTGAGCTTGTGAATACATGTCAGCTGTTAACAGGTGGGTTTTAGTACGTCCTTGCCTTTGCTGAACCCAGCGAGTGCCTGTTTCACTTATTTATTTATTTATTTGTTTGTTTATTTATTTGTATTTTAGGGAAGGGTCTACAGGGTGTTCAGGGTCTCACTACTAGATCGGACTCGTAGTGATCCGCCTGTTTATAACCTCCCAAGAGCTGGGATTACAGGTGCGCCAACACCACGCCCAATCTCAATTGCTGTCTCATTGTGCCCTGGGGGTGGGCCGGCATGGCAGGCCCAGGGATCAAACCCTGGGCCCCCTGTGAGTGACTGTTTCTTGCTTTTTATTTTTGTTTTCCTTCTGTCCTCGTTTTCGTCTGTCTGTCTGTCTGTCTGTCTGTCTGTCTGTCTGTCTGTCATCATCCGTGTCCATCCCCCCTACCCCCATCTTTGCTGTAGGCAGCTTCTGCAGGAGGTGTAAGGGCCGCCATGTGGGAGGCCCAGGCCCTGGTGCTCTTTGATTCTTCACCTTTGCCTTCTCTTTATTTCCACATGGGCCAGACTTGATTTTCTCTGCGCTTCTCTCCTGTCCCACAGGCTGAGTTCTGTGTCGTGGTCGCTTCCAGAAAACAGCAAAAGTCACTGGCTAGTTGGCCAGCTGCGATCTGGATGCGGAACTGGATACGCCTTGTACTGAAAACAAGGAAAAACTCCTGTTGATCCTTGCCTCTTCCTTCCACCCTTATGGTTTTGTTCCCAGGGTGTCTGTCCTGTTGCCCCTAGCCTTCCCCAAGAGGCTTGACAGGATCACAGGTGAATGACCCAGAGTGATCCTTCTCTTTTTTCTTGGCATGCTAGGGATTGAGCTCAGCCCTTGCACCTGCCGGCCTGTTTTAACGTCCTTCTGATTTTCCCCTTGTTTTCTAGACCTGACAACAATCCACGTCTAACATCTGAGACCTTTGCTATATGGGAGGGAGTGGCTAAGTAGGTTTTCATAGTAGTCATATATTTTTTTTTTTAATATTTCAGTTAAGATGTTTGACATTAAGGTGAATGTCCTAAGAATGCAGGTTTTAGTAAATACAGGGGATATAGTTCTGCACATTCATTCCTGGGAGCCTTTTCAGAATATTTTCATATGCGTCTAATCCTGATACCCACAATGGTTGGTTAAGCTGCCATGGAGGATACTCTAATGGCCCGGGACACAATGTAACACCTGGGGGAGGGGTGTGGTGGGGATAAATAGTACTTTAGTCCAAAACCAGCAAAACTTGACATCAATAGCCAAAGTCTCCATAATGACATTCAGACCTTAAGATTTCCTTTATTTCTGACTTTTATATCCTATCAGTTCTTCTTAGCCATGCAATGTATCATAGCATGCTTTCTTTGTGCTTTGCTGAGACAAGATCTTGGGTGTGGACAGGGTAATATGGCCGGCCACATGCTATGGCTGAGTGGCCAAAATAGCCCAGGTTCTTGTGCAGGAAAAGGAAAGGATTGCCAAGCACACACCTCATAGTATGTAGTAAAATTACTGACCGTCTTAGGGCAGCAGCAGGAACAGGTAGAAGAGGAAGAGGGCCGGAGGGCCTTTGTAACTCCGGCCTCCAGTATTTATAGGATCAGGCAGCCACAGTTTCTCCATCTGTCGCCTTCAGTGGTGTCAACAGTGCGTGACCTCCTAAGCTGCATCCTGAACAAACGAGGGTGGGGTAGCTAGGGCTGCCTGGACAGAAAGGACGAGGCTTGTGCAATACCTTGTTTTAGGACTGTGGATGCGTGGATAATCATTAGGGTGGTGTGGAGTTTACAGTTGGACAGAGGGAAGGGGGTGACTCAGCCCCTGTGTTTCTAACTGTCCTGTTGGTATAGGGCCTCTTCCTCCACATGAGAAGGAGGAAGAAAATATAACTTCCAACTTGCTAGATGTCAGATACGCTGGGTTCACATTCCCCGAAATCAAAGAAGGAATTCTAAGAAACAAAGGAGGTTAGGAGTAGGAAATTTTATTGAGGGAGAGAAAGCTCCTGAGAGGCAGAAGGGGGCTGAGTAGGTGGCGAGCGAGGCTAGTTCTCAAGCGAAGTTTTCTAGAGCAAGATCATGAAGTGGGAACAACGTGGGACAAAACTAGGATCAACCAGTAAGATTACAGGCGCAGCTGCTCAGGCAATGTTGACCCGGTGGGAAACAGGTCAGGTGGAGAGTGTGCACGGAACGGACAAGGACTTTTTTGGAAGAGATGAGTTAGGAGGTCCTGGTCACACATTTTGGTGACTTGTGTCTGGCTAGACTTTATTGCACTGGGTGATACTAGCTATATATTGCTTATCCCTCAGGGAGGCATGGAGGCTTGATCATTCTGTCGTCTTGAGCCTGGCCTTCCATGGTACACCTCAGGATTTGCCTACTGTTTTGGTTCATGACTCCTGAGTGCCTGACTGGTGTGATACAGCTGGAAGAAGATGATGTCTTTGCCTTATTGGCCTGGGCAGTGCGAAGAGTGAGGCGGAAGTACAGGGAGGGCCTGGAGGCAGCTCAGCAACACAGCGCTCGCTCAGCAGGCAGGAGCCCTGGGCTCAGCCCCAGCAATGGGGAGGAAGTCAAGACACACAGAATAAATACAGAGACAGAACGACTCAGCCAGGACCTATGCTGGGAGGTAACAAGTGAGACAGGAGGAACAGGGCAGGATGGGGAGGAAGCACTGTCGCATGGACGGAGGAGTCCTGACCCTAGCGGGGACCCTGGGTCCCTTGCCGGTCACAGGGGTGTGCTCCTCTTTCCCTGGACATCTGAGCATCCTTGCCAAATGCCTCATTTGTAACCTCAGCAATGTAAGAGTATTTTAAGGTTTAATTATATTTTTTCCATGCTAGGGATTGAACCAGGATCTTTGCACTTAGCTACATCCTCAGCCTTTTAAAATTTTTTAGAAATTTGAGACAGGGTCTCACTAAGTCACTACGTTGCCCAGCCTGGGCTGGAGCTTGTGGTCTTTTGGGATTGCTGAGAGCACCACCACACTCAACTGGTTCTGAGCTTATTAATGGGTTCTTCCTGTGCCTATGTTTTGCTCTATCCTTTAGAACATACAAAATAGCACTGTAATAATTACTTAATGTCCTCATGTTCTAGCACCTTTATCATTTTTCACCTATGTCAACTGAATTTTCTTCATGATGGATCAGTTTCCTACTGTTGTACATTTATGGTAATTTTCGATGGGATGGTTGCAGAAAAACCAACATTAAGCCAAATGGAAGGCTCTTTGCACTGAGGAACTAGAAGGCAACTTCTATTATGCCAGTGGGCTGATGAGACGCAGATCTGAATCATCAATCCGGAGTCAGGTTTGAGTTCAGTTTAAATACAGTTTGCAAGTGGGAAGTACAAAGCTAATAACTGGTTATTACATGATTGGTTACATGCAGTACTGGAATTATGTTGTATAATATTAGGCAGAGTTGTTTTAAATGAGTTTACTGAAAGGAGTTGTTTACCATCAGAAAAGAACATTCCGGGAGGGAGGGAGGGTCTGAGAAGAGCAGGGAGAGTTGAAGGTGACCTTGACTGGGCCGCAGAGCTCTGGACACAAAGCATGGAGTCCTTGAAGCAAGCCGAGAGACAAAGTTCCACATGTACATATTCTAAATTGAAAAACAGACAGTGCAGCCGGATGTGGTCAAGCTGACCTGGCTGGCTATACAGAAGCAGCTGGATGCTCACAGCCTAGGTTCACCGGGCCCAGCAGTGTAACTATGTGACAGGCCAGCCTGAGCATAGCCACAGGCTATGAACTGGTTCTTAACTTTTACTATAACACATCTATAAGTTTGCTGTTCTATGATTTTACCCTTGCAGAATGCCAAAAGCGATTGACTTGACCTTGAGGGCATGGCTATTCTATAATTTTAGGAAGATTATTGTACTTAGCTTTGTGACCCATTAAGTTACTTGGGAAGCATTTGACCCTTGTGAGGTGCTGTTTAAGGATAGTTAGGTAGGTTCAGATATGTAGCTGTTAGTGTGAGATGCTTGCTCTTGCTATGACCAAATACTTGAGGACAATCCAGGGCTGATTTTGGCTCATGGTTTCAGGTATGGTCAGTCAGCCACACTGCAGGGAGCAGAGACAGGGAAGGGGGTGGGGAGGAGATGTAGCCCCCCCGGGACAGTTAATACTGAGTGTCATTTTGATGGCTTGAGCTGTGTAGGAGAGCACTCGGGCTGGGTCTGTGGGTCCCTGTCCAGAGAGATTGTCTGTGGGCTGGAAGCTGGAGGGGGAGGCTGCCCTGCAAGTGGGAGGCATGGGCCAATAGGCTTGGAGTCCCATGGAACAAGAAGTGGACGGAGAAGGAAGCGAGCTGGCACTTACAAGCTTGGCTCAGTTTGAGAGGTGCCTCTCTTGGTGCTGTCATCACCTGTGGATGTAAGATGCCCCCCATTAGCACTGTCCCTCTGAGGAACCCTAACTAGTACAGTGCCCAAGGTTAGGCCTCCATGACCTCCCCAAGGCTCCCCTTTCTACATTTTCACCACCTCACAACCATGCCATTGAGTCAGGGTCTCCTTGGTGGATGAACGCACAGATGACATTAGAGCCCTTCTGATCCAGTCACTCGAAAGCCACATCTCCATGCCCACGAGACTGGGGCATCTGAGCTCTAACAGTGAGGTCAGCCTTCTTCCTCTTTCCAGGTGAATGTCAGCAGATGGGCATCTTCCTGCTCCGTGGGCCTCGGTGGCTTCCCAGTCCCCCGCCTTGGGGCTGTCTCTTTCATTCCAGGGATAAGCAGCAGCCATTAAGGGCGGCGTGGTAGGGCCAAGAGGTTGTGCTTCAGGCTTCCATTTCTGCAGAGAACCAGGCAAGCTGTGCAGACCCGTGGCTTAGTTTAAGGTCCAACTCACATCTGGGATAATCAGGTCATCATTTTTAATCCACCCAGGAGTCCTGGACTATTCTGTCCTATATAAATGAGCCAGAGACGGCTCCCATACTTCTTCACAGCAGGCTGGATCATTAGCTCAAAAGCCCACTTACGCCACACTTAGGTTTTCACACGTCCACTTGCTTTAATTAGAGCCCAACACAGCCTTGTAACTCAACAGGGCCGACTTGCTTTGTACCCACATCTGCCAGCTCTAAGGAATGCAGTGGGGGTGCAGCAGGCCTCGGTCACTGCGGCCCGTGAGCTCCAGCCCAGAGCCCCTGTCTAAGGCTGCACACTGCAGCAGACTCCAGTGTCCACGCTGGTCCTGCTCTCTGGAGTTCTTGCCACTTCTTCATCTTGGTATGACCCTGTGCCCTTGGCCCTGCACCAAAGCACCGCCCAAAGCGAGCTTGCTGGGTGCTATGGCTACTCTGTGGTTATAACTCTGTGCTGGTGCGGGTGCCGGTCTCTGTCTCTGTCCCTCTGTTTTCTTGACTGTTCCAGGCATGAAATCCATGTACACTCTAGAGCTGAGCTGTAACTCAGACCTTTTATTTAATTTCTTCAATTTTGAGGCCTCCTCTCACTAAGCTGTCCAGGCTGGCCTTGGACTGGCCATTCTGCTTCAGCCTCCCTAGCGGCTGGGATTCCGGGCCTGCGCCACCATACCTAGCTCAGATTCAAACTCCTGAGCCACATTCTATTCTTAAGGATTTTAGTGGACAGATCAAAGTTAAATTAGAAAGACTAGCATAGCACTGAGTAACAACTGTGTATATTAATAATGCCCGTCGGAGCTACTTCCTGATGAAGCATTACTGAAAAGGGGGGCGGGTAGGCAACCACGTTCCCCACTTGTTTTCTTCATTGTTGAAGACTGAATCTAGGACCTGGTGCATGCGAGGCAAGCCCTCTACCTTTGATCCACGTCCCTATTCCTTTTAAAAATCGTATTTTGCGTTATGGTCTAAGTTGCCCAGGCTGGCTTCAGACTTGAGATCTCCCTGCCTCAGCCCACATTCTGTCCCCTGATAGTAGTGTCTTCTTTATTTGGTCCTCCGTGAAGGGCCAGCAGGTTTCTCTGCAGTTGTACCTGACCCTGAGATACCCATCTGCAAATTTCCCATCTCCGGATCGCTTTCCGTTGAAGACAGAGAAGGATGTTTGCGCCCTCTGGTGGCTCCAGGTGGAATGTCATGCTACTTTCTAATAATTGTGATAGTAAAACCAAGTTAAAAGGGTGGCTGGGCGTGGTGGAGCAACCCTTTAACCAGGTCTCCAGCCTGAGGCACGAGGATCCTTGTGAGTTCACGGCCAGTCTGGGCTACAAAGTGAGTTCAAGACCAGCCCGAGCTGCATAGCGAGACTCTGTTTCAAAAAAGACAAAAAAAAAAAAAAAAAAAAAAAAAAGCTTCCAGTTGTTGACAAATATTTTTTTAAAGTAATTTCTGAAAACCAAAACGCCAGTTATACTTGAAGTACTTTATACACTTTAATAAAATGAACACATGGCATTGGTGGATTGAAAGGAGTAATAAACCCTTATGTCCAATATAAAGTGCTGTTTTACAGGATACATTTTCCAGACGTATTGCTATAAAAAGGACAACTGAAGCGGCTTTGATGTTTTTAATTTTTATTTTTCAATTAAACTAATACATAAACACCAAAGAAGTGTACATGCTGATGGGTTACCATAGCATAGCGCAGTCATTCGATTAGCCGGTTTAATTGAGATATTCTTGCTCGGTCTGCTAAAGCCAAGTCGCCGTCCTGCGGGGCAGCGCAGGAATGTGACACCCAATCTTTATGTGGATTCCTTTCTTTACGCGCCTTGAACATGGGAATCCACACGGCAACGTGGACACCTTCGCTGGACGCAGTGCGGTGAGCCTTGTGGGTTGAGAAACGCCTTTGTGTCTTTGTTCCACTCCTCAGTTCTGCGTGAAATAAGGTGCGATATTGTAAAATCAGCTTCTGACGTCATACCGTTATTTTAAAATACGATCATTCAGAGTTAGCAACATGAATGAAATTGGGCTTGTGTTCTAGATTTTTTTTTTTTTTTCTTCTCTCTCTTCTCTTCAAGCCAAGGTCTTGTTGTGTAGATCAGGCTCTCCTTGAGCTCACTGTGCAACCCAGGGGGTCCTCCTGCTTCAGCCTCCCAAGTGCTGGGGTTGCCGGTGTGCACTTCCCTGCCCAGCTAATATACTTTTTCGTGTGAGATGCGTTTAATGTTAGAGATTCCCATTCTCTATCTGTTTTGCTCCCTCTCTGGGACAGCGCCGTGCTCCGGGAGGTGGGGCTGCTGCTCAGCCTTCCCCACTTCCTGGGCCTCTGCAGGTGGCCTCTGGTGAGAGCTCCGAATGTCCCCGCCCAGAGAGGGCTGAGGTGGAAGTGGGAGCCGGTGGCGGTAAGTGCAGCCAGGGAGGAAGTGATGATACCTGTTCCGGAAGGAGGGGACGGCAGCGCAGGAAGCAGCTGGGGAAGCACTGGAAGGAACGGTCCTGAGAGGAAGGGCCGTGGCCTCCCGCTGCCACGGCCCTCTCTTCCTTTCCTTCTCTGCTCACTGGGATTCCACTTTTGTTTTTTGAGACAGGGTCTCGCTATGTAGCCCAGGCTAGCCTTGAGCTCACAGTGATCTTCCTGCTTCAGCCTCTCAAGAACTGGGATTACAGATATGTTCTATCACGACCTGCAATTCCATCATTTTCTACTTTTTTTTTTTTTGTTCTAGTCCTAGAGTTTGCAACCCAAGCCTTCACACTGAGCTACATCCCTAACTTTTTATTTATGTATTTATTTTGATGATTTTTATGTATTTATTTTTATGATTTTTATTTATGTATTTATGTATTTATTTTGATTTTGTATAAAGGTCTTGCTTAAGTCATGAAATTGTCCAGCCTGGGCTCAAAACTTTCCATTCTCCTGCTTCAGCCTCCCAGAGTTCTGGGGTTACAGGTGTGTACCACCATGCCCAGCTTTAAAATTATTCTTTATCTTTCATACTAGATCCAGATTTCAGAGCTATCACCACCATGACCCTAGCATATTGTTCTTATCTATTTCACATCTTGAAATAATAATAATAATAATAATAATAATAATAATTATTATTATTATTCCTGTGTTGTCCAGGCTGATCTTGAACTTTTTTTTGTGGGACCAGGGTTTGAACTCATGACCTTGCACTTGCCAGGCAGGCAATTGTGCCACGGAGCTATCTCCCCCACCCCTGACCTTGAACTTCTGGTTCAAGTATTTCTCCCAATTAAGCCTCCTAAGTAGCAGGTACTACGGGTGAAAAAAATTATTGTTCCTTTTTTTTCTTAAGGTTTCAAAAATTTATTGATTCAATAGTATGATCACAGAAAAAAATAAGATTCCCAATTAAGTATGTTCCACCGTCCAGGCAGTGGTTGTTCTTAAAACTTGATTCAGCGCTGTCTTGGCCACGATTAAAAGAGGACATCGCCTCGTGACCTCCTGGAGGGTAAACGTGCTGCTGCTCACGCGCAGCTTCTGACAGTCCCAGCTTGGTCTCCTCCAGGGTCTCCTCTCAGAGCTGGACCTGATTCTGTTTCCCATCTTCATCCGAATCCCCTGAGGAACGGGGCAATTCTGCTTTTGCTTCTTGGCCAGGAATCGTTTGATTCTGAAAGTCTCGTGAGAAGACGTGGGTAGGGCAGGAGGCCGAGCGCGCACTCGATGGTGGGCTGAAACAGGAGACAAAACTATTCAGTTTTGATTGTCTACTGCTTTCAGTTCTGTCCATTTCTTTATTACTATTATTATTGTTATTATTTTTTTGGTATTCAGTACAGGATCTACAGGGTCTCACTCCACAGATTGAACTCGTAGTGATCCTCCTGTATTCGGCCTCCTAAGCCCTGGGATTACAGGCACGCACCACCTTATCCAGGCATCTCAATCGCCATCCCAGCCTGCCCTGGGGATGGGGCTGGTGCAGCATGTGGTGCTGGGGATAGAACTGCGGTCTCTGTGGTTGCCTAAGCTTGCCTAAGCAGGCACTTTAGACCGCTGAGCTATCTTGTTGGCTCACTTGTATCACTTTAATTACCTTTTTATTTCTTTTACTTTTAGTTATTTTATTACTGGTTGCCTGTTATACTATACTTATCATCTTAACTTATTAGAATTATTATCTAGTTTAATATCATATGAACTTTATTTCAGTAGAATATAAGAAATTTTCTCCTATATAATTTTGTTTCCTTCCTTTATGCTATTTTTGTATATTAGGTCTTTACATATTGATACTCATCAATACAGGCTAAAAATACATTTACATTACTTTTCATCTTTACCTGTGTAATTACCATTAGCATCGCATCTTTATGTTGGTCTGAGTAACTGCCAAGTGTCTTTTGTTTTTTATGAAAAGGATGCCTTTATTATTTCTCTTAGGGTGGATATGTATAATGGCTCCTACCTAGATGTCCCCCCAAAGCCTCAGGCACTCCTAGGCGGGGCTTTTCCCAGGTACCAGAACCTACAGTGCGTGATAGTGGGATCCAGGGAGTGTGGTAACTAAGTGAGTTTTGCATAATTCTGGGTGTGGCCAATAGAAGCCCCACCCTGAGTGGGTGGCACCAATCAGGAGGCTGTAGCCTGGAAGGAAGATAAGGGAGGGGGGAGGCAGGCTGCTGCTTGAGGCTTCCTCCCTGCCATGCCTTGGCCTATTTCTCCTGTGCCTTGTTGCTGTACCATGCTGCCCTGCCTTGGAGCCACCTGACTATGGGCTGAAACCTTTCCTCCTCTAACTCTGAGTATTGAGTAGTTTGTCTCAGAGAGAAAAATAACTAAGACCATGTCCTAGCAGTCAATTCTCTATTTTGTTTTCAGTCTGGGAGTTTCTGGATTTTCCCCTTCATCTCTGAAGGATGGGATTGCTGTGTACAAAATTCTTGACTGATAATCTTTTGTTTTCATTTCTTCAAATACATCTTCCTGCTGTCTTTTGTTCTCCTTGGTTCTGGTGGGAAATGAACTATTAATATAACCAAGAAGCCACTTGCCTCACTTGCTGATGTCAATAATCTTTGTCTTCATCCTTTAAGAGCTTGATTATGATTTACTGAGACATGAATCTCATTAACTTTACTCTATGGGAAATTTACTGACTGTTCTAGTTGGAGTTTTACTAGAGGAACAGATACAATACAAGGAACAGATATAACACAAAATGTGCCAGTCCGAGTCAGATGGGGAAGTGTGCTGCGAGCGTTTGCACATTGCCCACTGAAGGATTCAGTCCCAAGGCTTTTATACTGACTGCAGTGTTCCATCCCTACTGGTCTTTACTGGTCTTAACTGGTTTCTACTGGTTCCTAACAGCCATTGTGACTGAAAAGGAAGGCAGAAGAATCTGCTACGAAAAGCTGAAGGGTCCAAACTAGAGGCTGACGAGTCTGCGCAGGAAGCCAGGAGATAAAGTCCAAACTGAGTTATTCTGGGGCAGGGCCCTCATGGCTCACAGTGTGAAACAGCCAGGCAATGCAGCCAAATTGATAAAATGCATCAACCTCCATTATCACACCAAGTTGACACAATGTACTGATAAAATGTATTGACCACCAGCATCCCGCCAAGGTGACAAAATGTATCAACCACTACAATCCACCCCTTGTCAACTTGGCAACTAGACATATTTCTTTAAACCAGATACAGAGATATGCATATAATTGCACCAAACATTGTTATAACTATATTATCCTACATGTAAACAGAAATGCACTCATACCTTCAACATTGACATAGGTTAATCCATATTATATTATAATACAACTATATACAGGGGTGAAATAGTACAATTATAATCCCCTTTTCTGTAGCTGATCATGGGGTACTAGCTGTTATTTGGAACTACCTTCTTCTACTACCCATTCTGTATTCCCTTGCCCTTCAGTAAATACCTCAGCAGGTCTTGGTTCTTTCCCTGGTGCAGTGACCCATACCTTCATTCCTGAAGGCTCTTCACCATTTTTCATTGTGCCTGTATTAGGTTGTTGTAGCTTCCCATTCACCTTAATAACAGGGCATGGCAATACTAAGAGGCACCCCAAGGCATCTCCTGCAATCCATGTATATTCTTCCTTTCCTCCATTGTGGAGTAGTAATCCAATTTCCCCTTGATAGGCTGGGTCAATCACCCCTGACAACACCATAATTCCTTTTTTTAGCTTGTTTCCTCAAAGGCATGAGGAGTCCAAAGTGACCAGGGGGAAATCTTAGCTTTCATTTCAATGGTGTCATTGCTGTGCTTCCTGGTACAAGCCCTCCCCACTCTGGGCCTAGGACTTCTAGTCTAGCAGAGCATAACGTTGTGGGGGCAGGAAGCAAAAATTTTGCTGGTGGATCACTAGGGGTAATGGTGAGTGGTACCATATCTACTCCCACCCCTTGATTCTTGGACCCATGAATCCTGGCTATGGGAGACACGATACCACACAGAAGGTGCTGATTCAAAGCATATACCTGTTGAATTATCTTACCCCAGCCGTGCAAACTATTGCCATCTAGCCGGTGTTGTAACTGCATCTTCAAAAGCCCATTCCATTGTTCTATCAATCCAGCTGCTTCTGGATGATGAGGTACATGGTAAGACCAGTGAATTCCACGAGCATAAGCCCACTGCTGCACCTCTTCGGCTGTAAAATGTATTCCTTGGTCAGAAGCAATACTGTGTGGAATACCTTGGTGGTGGATAAGGCATTTTGTAAGTCCACGGATGGTAGTTTTGGCAGAAGCATTACGTGCAGCAAAGGCAAATTCATATCCAGAACATGTGTCTATGCCAGTGAGGACAGAGCACAGTCCCTTCCATGTCAGAAGTGGTCCAATATAATCAACCTGCCACCAGGTTGCAGGCTGATCACCCCGGGGGATCATACCATATTGGGGACTTAGTGTTGGTCTCTGCTGCTGGCATATTGGGCATTCAGCAGCGGCTGTAGCCAGATCAGCCTTGGTGAGTAGAAGTCCATGTTGCTGAGCCCATGCATAACCTCCATCCCTGCCACCACAGCCACTCTGCTCAGGGGCCCACTGGGCAATAACAGGAGTGGCCAAGGAAGGAGGTTGGCCACAGAATGGGACATCTTATCCACTTGGTTATTAAAGTTGTCTTCTACTGATACCACCTTTTGGTGAGCATTTACATGGGAAACAAATATTTTTACATCCTTTGCCCATATGGAGAGGTCTATCCACATACCTCTTCCCCAAATATCCTTATCATCAATTTTCCAATCATGCTCTTTCCAAATTCCTGACCATCCAGCCAGACCATTGGCTACGGCCCATGATTTAGTATATAGTCGCACATCTGGCCATCTCTTTCTCCAGGCAAAATGTACTACCAGGTGCACTGCCCAAAGCTCTGCCCACTGTGATGATTTCCCTTCACCACTGTCCTTCAGTGATGTCCCAGGAAGGGGCTGCAATGCTGCAGCTGTCCACTTGTGGGTGGTGCCTTTATAGTGTGCAGAGCCATCTGTAAACCAGGCTCTAGGCTTCTCTTCCTCTGATAGCTGATTATATGGTACGCCCCACACTGACTTACTTATTGGACGTTTAAGGTAATGACTTTCATAGCATTATTTCATCCAATATTTTGACTTCTGTCTTTCTGCTCTTCTTCTGAGTGTATAATGATGCTATCAGTAATTTTCCACAGATCTCTGAAATACTGTTACTTTTTTCTTTTTTGTTCTCCAGACTGGATAATCTCAGTTTTTTTCTCATCTCTTCTTAAATTTGCTATTGAAAACCTCTAGTGAAATTTTTACTTCTGTTTAAAAATTTCTTTTTTGAGACAAGGTCTTGTTATGTAATTCAGGGTGGTCTTGACCTCCCTGTGTGTCCTGGGCTGGGAGTGAGTTCTCAGCCCCTTCCTACTTTAGCCTGCCAACTGCTGGGATTATAGGGGTGTGCCGTCACAGGTAGTATAATGTTTTCATTTCTGTTGTTAAACTTTTCAGTTTAAGAATAGCTATAGTTTTGCTCCTTTTTATAATTTCTATCCCTTTATTGATATTTTCTCTCTCTCTCTTTCTTTCTTTCTTTCTTTCTTTCTTTCTTTCTTTCTTTCTTTCTTTCTTGGTACTGGAAATCAAACTCAGGCTTTGCACTTGCCACTGTACTTTTGGTGGTCTTTGAATATAGTTAAAAAATAAGCTGGACATGGTGGTGCACGCCTGTAATCCTATCATTCAGAAGGGTAAGGGAAGGAGCTCGTCATGAGTTTGAGGTCAGCCTAGGCTATGTAGTGAGACCCAGTCTCAAAAAACAAAACAAAATAAAGCAAAACAATATAGATATTAAAATCTTTTCTAGTAAATCCAGCAACTGGGCTTCCATGGGAACATCTGCCAGTCCCACAGTCCTAGGGGGATCAACGTTGACCTTAACAGGCAAAGCTTTTGAAAATAATTGTGGCTAATATATGTTCAAGAAATTAAATGATAAGGGCCGGCCAAATAGCTCAGCAGATTAAAGTGCCTGAAAGCAGGTGCAGGGGCCAGGGGCTCGATTCCCGGGCCTGCTGTGCCAGTTCTGGCCCTGGGATGTCCTCAGATGGTGATTGAAACTGAGCGTGGTGGCACACATTTGTAATCCCAGCTCTTGGGAGTCTGTAAGCAGGTGGATCACTATGAGTCCGATCTAGTAATGAGACCCTGAACACCCTGAGGACCCTTCCCTAAAAATACGAAGAACAAAATCAAAGAAACAAAAAAGAAAATAAATGATGGCTGGTGTGGTGGGCACACCTATGATCCCAACATTCAGGAGGCTGAGGCAGGCAGATCAGTATGAGTTTAAGGCCAGTCTGAGCTACATAGTGAGTTCAAACCCAGCTTGATCTACCTAGCAAGACTCTATTCCCCTCACCCAATGAAATGGAAGATTTACATAGGAAACGAGATTTTCTATCTTTCTTTCTTTTTCTTTTTTTTTGTATTTTTAGGGAAGGGTCTACAGGGTGTTCAGGGTCTCACTACTAGATCAGACTTGTAGTGGTCCACCTATTTACAGCCTCCCAAGAGCTGGGATTACAGGTGCACCACCACACCCAGTCTTAATTGCTGTCTCAGCATGCCCAGGGGCAGCGCCGGCATGGCAGGCCTGGTGATTGAGCCCCTGGCCCCTGCACCTGCTTGCAGATCTTTAATCCGCTGAGCTATCTGGCTGGCCCAAGAACTGAAAATTTCATTTTAATCATTGGAATTTGTATTCAGTTCAGTAAAAAAAACAGAGTGGTGAATCTAGTAACTAAAAAGTCAACAGAAGAACTGGCAATGCCTTAGGTATAGCAGAAAGGAGCACATTTACAATTTGGAAGACAAAAAAAAAAAAAAGTCAGTGGGAGAAGAAAGGGGCAAAGTAATGGCAGGTGCATGGTGTGGTAGCGCACACCAGTAGCCCCAGCACTCTGGGAGGGGAGGCGGCAGGGTCGCAGGTTGAGATGGAGCCCGAGCATCCCAATGGCCAGCAAGACCTTGTCTCAAAAAATTAGAAAGGGCTAACGATGTAGCTCAGTGCAAAGGCCCTGGGTTTAAACACATTCAAAAAATAAAGGATGATAAGAGAGCAGAAAGACAGTGAAGGTCTAACATTGGTCTAATTCTGATCCTGCAAAAGAGAAGAGAAACTATATAAAAGAAAAAGTGTCTTATACCTGAAAATCTTGTATATCCTGTTACTGGCAAATTCTTTGTTTGTAAGTATAGTACTCCTCAAGCTCTTGTAGGGCTTGGCTCATGGTAATCCTTTTTAATATTCATATTTAGGGGCTTGGGAGGTAGCTCAGTAGAATAAGTGCTTGCCTGGCAAGCTAAGGGCCTGAGTTCAATCCCCAGTTCCGCAAAAAAAAAAAAAAAAAAAAATCATAATTAATATTTTAACATTTTAATTTTACAGAGGTTTTTTTTTGACCTATTTTAACTATTAATTGTGGGTCCATAATCGCATTGTGGAACTGTGGGACTGCACAGTGAGCAACCATGAACAAATAGTGATTGTGAAATTTTGTGTGTGTGTGTATATTTGGTGCAGGGTCTCGCTATGTAGCTTGGACCTGTAGGGATCCTCGTGTTTTCAGCCTGCCCAGCACTGGGATTACAGATGTGTACACCATGCTTGGACTCAGTAGCCCACTCAACCTGCCTTGGGGGTGTGGAGGATCGAACCCTGGTCCCTGCCTTTTGTCTAAGCAGGCGCTTAGTCCACTGAGCTATCTCGCCAGCCCTAGTACTTGTAAACAACAAAATTATTTAAATGTAGACATTCCTCAGTAGAATTATGCTACAGTTTGTACTCCAGCTCACAGCTCTCTTGTCGTCACTGATGGTGCGGATTTGAACAACCACACAAAACGCAGAACTTAGGAAATGAATGGCACAATTATTGGGCAAAGTATGGAATCTCATTCTAGAAATGAGTAACTACTAGTTAGAACTGGAAAGAACTGTTTTAGCAGAGACATTCTGCTGAAATAGAGAGTATGAGAGGCCTCCTTGTGGCCTGCCCTCCTGTCTATGTATTCCTCCACAAGCGAGTAAGGAAAGCACCCAGTAGACTGGAGCCTGATACATAACGACTCGATGATAGCTGTTAAACAAAGAAACCACTTGCAATTATTAAATTTTGCATGAGCCACTTGCTTTGTTGTCTCCCTAGAGCCAAAAGAGAAGTGTTTTAAGCCTCTTTCATTTTCCCATCCTGACCCTGAGGTGAATTGATTTTCCTGGCAAGAAAACGTCCCCAAATGGCTTTAAATGAAGGCAAGAGGGACAGAGAGAAGGCAAACACACAGACACAGAACAGATAGCCTGGGGGGTACAGGAAACGAATAACAAGCCCATTTACCCACAGTGGCAATATATCCCCAAAACGGTACTTCGCATGTATTTCTCCCCTCCCCTTCCCTCCCTCCCCTCCCCTTTCCTTACCTCCCCTGCCCTCCCTTCCTCTCCCCTTTCCTTCCCTTCCTTCTTTCTTCTTTCTGTTTGAGACAAGGTCCTGCTAAATTGCCTGGGCTGGGTTCCAACTGGAGATTCTCCTGCCTCAGCCTCTGCTTCCAGCTCCTTTGTGCTTTGGATGAACAATATAAATTACGTATAAATCTGTGCTAGATCTGTCTGGACTCACCGGGCACAGATATCAGAGAACCACGGCCGATATTAGTCGCAACTTCCACCCAAAGCCTAAATCAAGTGGGATGCTCCAGCCTCACGGGGCGTGGGGATTCTACTGGAAAGAATCCAGTTTTACAGTGAGGCTTTTCATTTTTTCCCTCTGAATGTAACTGGTGGTCACTTGAGAGTTTACTTTATAATTACTTATTGAGCTATACATGTGTGTTGAAAACAAAGCCATGAAAAAAGAAAACCCGCTCATTTTTGGACGGATTTTTTTAATTACAAAATTAGACATAACACATGCCACCTTCAAATTTCCAAATAGCGGCTCATGTATTTTTTTTCTGTGCAGAAGTTGCATGGTAGCATTCTTTCTGGGAGCAACTGATACTCTGATCTGCTTGAATATTTTTTCTGTAGGTCCCAACTACCACATTTTAGTTCTCAGCTAGGTGTAGTGTATGGTTGTAACCTCTTTTGGTCTTCCTGCCTCAGCCTCTTGGAACATCTATCTATCTATCTATCTATCTATCTATCTATCTATCTATCTATCTATCATCTTTTTTTTTCTTTTTGTGGTACTGGGGATTGAACTCCGGACCTTGCCCTTACCAGACAGGCGCTTATGCTACTGAGCTCTCTCCCCAGCCCCCTGGGATGCTATATTAAAGGTGTATTTTTAAATTAAAATTTATTGATTTGCTGCACTGGGCATGCTGTACCTCTGAGCTACACCCACAACCTTCATTTATTTATGTATTTTTAAATTTTGAAATAGGGGCTTGCTGAACTTCCCCAGCTGGCCTCTAGCTGTGACTCCGCTGCCTCAACTTGCAAGAGGCTGGGATTGCAGGCTCGTGCAACTGCGCCTGGACAGAGACACCCTCTACCTATCAAACTGCTAGGGTAATAGCTATGGCCATTTCTTAATCTAATAGTATTCTGCAATGCATATATGGATATAAATTATCTCATAAATAGAACCAGGATGTAACAAAATGCCTGTTTTTATTTTGTATGTTGTGGCTGGCTCAGCCTGCCCTGGGAGTGGGGCTGGCACAGCATGTGGTGCCAGGGATCCAACCGCAGTTCCTGCAGTTACCTAAGCTTGCCTAAGCAGGTGCTTTAGACCGCTGAGCCATCTCGCCGGCTCGAAGATGCCTGTTATATAGGACTCTCATACATATCCGTATTTTTTTTTTTTTTTTAAATTTTATTTATTTATTTATTTGTTTGCTTGTTGTGTTTGTTTCTTTCTTTCTTTATTTTGTGGCTGGCTCAGCCTGCCCTGGTGGTGGCGCTGGCGCAGCATGTGGTGCCGGGGATCGAACCGCAGTCCCTGCAGTTGCCTGAGCCTTCCTACGCAGACGCTTTAGACCACTGAACCATCTCGCCGGCCCCCAATATTTTTTTGATTAAATTATAAAGCACTAAATAAAAATATACCAATGATTTCAAGATCTAGCTGAGTTCTTAGACTGGTCTAGAGTCTAGACCAATGCAAGACCCAAAGTAAGCACAAAAAATCAAACACAAATCATCTTCTTCCTCCTCCTCTTCCTTCACTCTTCAAAGACTCCAGACAGAGTTGAAAAGAAAAATAAGAAAAAGACAAAAGACAAAGATAGAGTGGAGGTGGAGTGAGTGAATGTTCTTCATTTCCTGTCTGAATTTACCGTCTCCTTCTGGGTCGGTTGAAGTCGCTGAACAGCCTATCGGGCCCTGCAACAGCTGCGAATGTTCCACCCTGGGGCAGGGCGAGAATCGAATTTGCAGACTCGGCCCATTAGGTTCCGATGTCCTGTCTTACTTTTGAAATGAAAAGTCTATTCTGGAATGTGCAGAGCACTTTCAGGCAGAGAGAAGACCTGGACACGCAGTCCCGAGGGCTCTCACACCCCTCAAAGTGTCTCCCGTGGTTGACATCCTGCGTGAGCATGACAATGGAGGGTGGTGGCCAGGGAGCAAACGCCGATGCGTAGGGAGTGGCCGCAGTCCAAGGTTCACGTTACCGACCGGATCGTCCAGTCCTGCAGATCCTGACAAATGCACATAGTGTGAAAAAAAAAAAATACGGCGAATTTTAAATTAAAAAATGTTTATGGGAAAAGTCACGGGGCTGTGACCCCTCCAGTCCCGCCCCGCTGCTGCGCACGCGCACACCCGCGGTCCCTGTCCTCTTTCGCGTCCGCAGCTGCGCTGTCCCGGCCGCTGCCTCGGGGTCCGGAGCTGATCCCACGTGTTGACCTCTCACGCTCATTTTGAATTTGGGGAAAAGCCAGCAGCGTCCTGGTGCCAGATGGAGTGAATAAGGTTCATGAGGGTGCGCTATCATGTTTTTATTCGCCAGAAATTGCTGTAAATGTTTGATCAATGAGAAATGCTCAAAAATACGATGAATATTTAAATTAAAAAATTGCTATGGTAAAAAAAAAAAATTGCTATGGTAAAAGGATTGCTATTAATTTCCCCTCATAGTACTCAAAATTCTTCCTCTGCTTTCAACATGTGTCCCATGGTACTTGGCAATGCATCTCTTACTGTAATGAAAAATTTAAAAATGTAAACAATTACATAGCTTTTGTCCCCCACCCCCATTGATGGGCACCCACTGTTCTTACTTATAC
>PVKN010004989.1:6377-32103 GCA_004027915.1 Capromys pilorides
AAGCCTCATGCAATCATGGGGCGGGGACTACTAGAATTTGAGACATGAGTCATGATCCACTAGGATTATGTGTTACAATTGGTTCCTCCCTGGAGCATGACCTGGGCCTGCCTAGGATATGATTGGCTCCTCCCTAGAGCGGGATCAGGGGCCCATCCTGGGGTGTGATTGGTTCCACCCTAGGGCACAACGGGCCCACATCAGAGTGACTGAGCACAAAGAGACTTTTTAAAGGGCTGTTACTCTCTGCTCCGGTGAGTTGGTTGAGTTGATTGTTCTGCCGTCATGAACTGGATGCCCTCTGCCCTGTTCCACTCAGTCTTGGGCCAGCCGAATATGGACTGAAACCTCCAGCAACTGTGAGCTAAATAAACCTTTCCTTCCTTCATTTTGAGTGTCGGGTATTTGTCCCAGCAACGAGTAAAAAGTAACTAAGACACACTATAACAAATAAGTGAAATTATAAGGATAATAAACATACTTTTTAAGAAGGAAAACAGACGCCACCTAGCTCATTTCACTTCCAGTTTTTTCCTTCCACATACATATGTTTACTGATTTACATAACTGCAAATACTGCACGCACGCAACTCTGCCTTCTGTGTGTTTACTTTCACTTAATGTAATATCATAAACACGGTCAGGTTCTTACCTAGTCTTCATAATTAGCGTTTGTGTGCATAATAACCCATCTATCCAGGGCCGAACCACAGCAGGTTTAACCATCTCCTGCTGGACAGCTACCCTGCTTTTTTGCCATACTGAAGATCAAGTCCAGGACTTCCCACCTATTAGGCAAGCACCCTACCACTGAGCTCATTCCCAGCTCTTTTCATCTTTTATTTTGAGAGAGAATCTTGCTAAGTAGCAGGAACTGGGCTTGATCTCACCATTCTCCTGCCTCAGCCTCTTAAATCACTAGGATTACAAGTGTGCACCACCACGCCCGGCTCCTTATTTTCTTTTTTTTCTATATTATCAATAACACAAGGGCTGGTGGTAAAGCTCAGCGGACTAAGCGCTTGCTTAGGTAAGCACAGCAGCCAGGGTTGGGTCCCTGGCACTGCATGCTGCGCCGGCCCTGCCCTCAGGCATGCTGAGCCGAGAGATGGAGTCCAGGCATAGTGGTGCATGCCTGTAATCCCAACACCAGGGAGGCAGAAGTCAGGAGGATCACTACCAATCTGGGCTGCGTAGTGAGGTCCTGCACACAAAAAAAATAAAAAAATAAAAATAAAAATAAAAAAACACAAATATCCTTATCAATTGTGAGTTACCATCCCAGGATAAACTCCCTTGGAGGAGAGGGCAGGATCAAAAGGAATATGATGCCCTCCTTTTACAGAGGAGGACACCAGGTGGGTGCAGGTGTCATGGACCACGCTGGGTACTCAGTAAAAGCTCTAAAAGCTCTCAGAATGAGGACATGTGGCTCACCCACGTGACACTCAGTGGGTGGCAGAACCCCAGTCTGCCCCAGGCCAGGCTCTGCCACTTGCCCACATGACTCGAAAGTATACTCAGTATGACTCAGGAGTCAGGCTTTTCATAGTCGCTAAAGGTCCTGGCCCCAAACTCCATTTTTTTTTTTTTTCACTTTTGGTTTGTTTTTGGTTTTGAAACAGGGTCTCACTATGTTGTTCAGGCTGGCCTCAAATTCATGCTAATCCTCCTGCCTCAGCCTCCCAAGTGAGTGCTGGGATCAGAGGCATACGCAACCACACTTGGCTCCATTTAAAAAAAAAAAAAAAAGAAAGAAATGAAGGTCAAGTTCTGAAATCCACACTGGATTCCACAGGACAGAGGCAGGGCCTACTGAAAAGCTCACATGAGGCCAGAGAGCTTGCCTTCCTTCCTGCTCCTTCCTCCCTAGGCAGGGGGTCTCACAAGTGGTGCAGGTGGGCACCTGAGAGCTGGCGCTCCCTCACAGGTCCCCCACAAGCCAGGCTAAGTTCCCCAGGGCTACTGCTCAGACCCCTCCAGCTCTTCCCTTTAACAGGCAATGTATTTTACTTATTTATTGTAAATGTCTCCTCCTAGTACCAAAGCATAAGTTCCCAAAGCCTACGTTAACTGTCATTCATTTTGGCCATTCATCACGTTAACTGTCATTCCTCTAGACTCCAAATGGTGCCCCATCAAGAGTGGATGCTAATTAAATACTCACTGAGACAATAAATCGCAGGATTACAATACAAGCACACTCAGATTCTAGGCCAGGCAGTGTGCTTCATACAACTCCTCTTGATTACTATGAACAACAACCCTATCATAACTCCCATCTTCTCAGTGAGAAAACTATTGCCCAGACAGGTGAAACAACCTAGCCAAAGGCACACAGATAGATAGGAAGAGCGGGGTCTGCTCTCGGGCTGTGAGGTGTCACAGCCCGTGCTCTTCAACCCGCTGGCTTCCATTGGAAGACAACAAGCAGCCCATAGACCAACAGAGCTTTCCAGAAGGTGGCGAAAGACTCATCCTGCCAGAAAAGAAAAGAGGAAGAAGAGGCAGGGGCCGTGGAGTCAGGCAGCAGACCCCAGGGGAGCAGCAGGTCTGACCTTCAGAACCCAAGCACCAACTGATTTGGCAACTGCAGAATGGCAGAGACCAGTTTGTTTTCACCAGCAGGACTGGTAAAGTTTTGACGAGCAAGGTGCTACAAAAACAAATCCTGTCAGACCAGGAAACTCTGTGAACCTAACAAGAGAGGACAGGAAGTTTAGTTTAAGTTAAAAGATGCCCAAGACAAGGTCTGGTCACTGGAGGCCACGTAAGTCTTTTTCTAAGAACAGTCAAAACCTCCAGTGTATGAGGAAGGTCAAAATTGGAAAAGTAGGGTACCAGGGACCAGGTTTCCATCAGTCACACAGCAAACTGCAGCCCACATGGCCATCTGCACACAGGTATCACACTGTTAATTTCTTTTTTCTTTTCTTTCTTTTTTAATACTTCTAAAACTCATACTCGTCGAAGATGTACTTGCAAGAGTAGCCTGGTGCTTTGTCTCAAACGCTCACCTCTCCTCACCAACCACCAAACCAACCACACAGAAAAAGTTTCCTGTCCCCTGAAAAAAAAGTTAAGTTTCCATTTGCTGATGAAGTCTTCCTCACTCTGTTCCATCCCCTTGGCCAGAGTGAGTCAAGGGCACCAAAGAGACCCTCCCCAGGGGCCTGACATCTTTTTTTCAGCTACAATTGGCCTCCAACAGCCAAAGGGTCGCCACCATGTAAGTGACTATGCTGCCTTTCAGACCAGAATGCCGCAAAGCAGAAGCAAAATTCTTTGAGATGAAAATGTTCTGTGGAATCAGATAAAAGCCTGTGAAAGGCCTGCCCTGCTCAAGGATGCCTCTCCCCAGCTTCCTCCTCAACCAGGAACCACCCGCCTCATGCTCTGCCTACCTCTGCTGCTACCTCAGGTTTCAATATTCTGCTCTTTCGTCCATCTGGCAGCTCTGAGGTATGTCTCCTCAAACAGTAAGATCAGGGAAATCCTTTCAAACTCTTCTCCACACAGCACTACTTCATCCAAAATGATACGCAAAGCCCTTTTGAGCTCTTTCTGTCCCAAGACCCAAAGTCAAGTGGATTTCCGAGGGGTGTCAGGTAAAACACAAATGTGAATTCAGACAGTTTGAGATTCCACCACCTGTTCCATCTTGCGCCTTATTTCCTCATCCGTAAAGTAGGCCAGCATGACTGAGGAACTCACTGAGAGAACGCCTATATCAAGCTTGGTGTGCTAAAACTGGTCAGTGTCTCAGGTAAGCCATAAATGTGGAAGGCGAGAACGGTAACCTTCAGTTACTCTGTTCCCAGGACCTGGCCTTCCTTGCCCTAGAAAAAGCTCATGTACAAAGAACTTGAGAAGGTGGCTAAGTCTGGCTAAAGGGACCCCCAATTCAATAGTATTCACAAGCCCTGTAACTTGTGAGCTAGTCTACATCCTCCAAAACGGTAGCCAACATCTTCCGTGAGGCCCATCTCCTAGAACTGCCACAAGACCCATACCTCAGGGGAACATATTCTAGGCCGTTCCAGAAGCATCTTTAAATACCTACTCGGACCTCGGGCTCCCTCCGCTCAGCCCAGGAAAGCACAATGTCCCCAAGCCTGTATTCCCACCAAGAGCCACAGCAGACTATCCTCAGTCAGGCAAGAGCTGGGCAGCACAGAGCAGCCCAAGAAGAAGGAAGGGGGTTTCCCACATCTGCTTCTCAAGCTTGTTTCCCATAACTGGGTGCCAGACACACCTAAGATCAGCAATCCCACATCTGAGCTGGCAACCTCAGTTCCCAGCCCCCTGCCCCGGCCCAGGTCCTAGGAGCCCCCAAGCTGGGCTGGGACTGCCAAAGCTTACATCAGAGAACTGAGTTCCAGTCACCGCGTTACCACAGTGGGGCTGGCAGCCTAGAGAGCAGTTCCCAAGCCGCTGCACACCTCAGCGCAGAGATGAGTCAGCTCTGAGTTCACAGCTCCAGCACCTTATGAGTTTGCTCATCCACAGACTCCCCCGCAAGGTTGAGTTTCTGCAGCACCTCTACCCAATAACAGCACCTGCCACGTCGGGGTTGGGGGAGTGTACTTTCCTACTCTTGCTGTCCCAGGCGCCTTTCTGCTCCTTGAAGGCTCGGGGCTTACTTCTGTCTCCAGGCTCTCTGGGAAGGAGGCCTATCCCAATCACTCCAGCTGAAGGGGTGACCTCCTCCCCACGCTGCCGCTCTCTACCCTGAGGCCAGCTGTTCTTGCCCACACTTTTCTCTGCCCACCGGCTCATCTTTCTTCTTCTGCTAAAAGGACAGCTCTGTCCCTGTTGCTCTCTGCCTGCTGCCTAAGACCATGCCTCGCACAAAGCAAAGGCTAAAAGAACAGTTGCTGAACAAATGAAAGACAGAAGAGAGAAATAAGTAGTAAAGCAGGCTGTGGAGTGACTAACAAGGCCAAAAGAAATTAAAAATGGGGGAGGGAGTGGGAAAGGAAAAAGAAAGACCTAAGGACCAAACAGGATCATAAAGCCTACATAAACCGGACATGGTGGTGCATGACTGCAATCTTAGCACTGAGACAGGAGGATCACTGGGAGTTCAAGGCCAACCAGAGCTACTCTTGAATTCAGGGACAGCCTGAACTACATAGTGAGACCCTTTCTGAAAAAAAAAAAAAAACAGACAACAATTTAGCAACTCTCTCTTGCTTTCTCTCTCTCTCTCTCTCTCTCTCACACACACACACACACACACACACACACACACACACTCACTCCATGTTCCTTGACCCAGTAACTCCACTCCTAGAAATTATTCCAAGAAAATGAACTCAGAATAGGAACAAAAACAAAGGATACCTGTATAAAGATGATTCCAGTCACACTGTTTACAAAAAGAGAAATGTGGAAATAACCTAAACATCCAAAGCAAGGGAAATGCTTTGGCAAATGATGGCACATTCACTCAACAAAATGACACAAAAGATGAAAAAAAAATATGTAAAAGTGTTTTAGAATAATGCTAAATAAGTGTGTTTAAAAAATAAATAAATACTGAACTCTAAGTACCAGGCAGTATCCTGCACACTTTTCATATCTTGGTAACTCCTTGAAAAAAATCCAAGACAGCCAGGCAGGCACAGTGGTGCACACCTGTGATCCCAGTAGTAAGCAGAGGCAGGAGGATCACTGTGAGTTCAAGACCAGCCTGGGCAACAGAGTGAGCTCAAGGCCAGCCTAAACCGTAGAGTGGACCCTGTCTCAAAGACACATACACACAAAGGAATCTAAGATAAACCTACTAACTTCATTCCCTCTTCACTAACAAGAAACCCGAGGTTCAGAGAACTAAAGGAACTTGTCCAAAGTCCCAGAGCTAACAACGAAGGAGTTGGATGGAAGAGTGTGGGGGCCCCCTCCCTGCATCACTCCCCACACCCTGCCACCCTCACAGCAGCCTCAACGTGGTCCCTCCCCTAACTGCAGCATGACTGGGCCAGGTGCTCACACACGGAGATTTGAACAGCCAGCAAAGGCAGCAGAGCCCCTGAGACAGCCCAGAGAAAAGCACCCCTGGGAGTGTCGAGCAAGAGATCGCAAAACTTAGCTGCAGCAAGGACCAAGCAGAACCACGCACCAGCACCACAAAGGGGAAGGAAGGCCCTTTGGGGTGCTGGGTCACATCGCGGATCACCACCAGGTGATGATGCCGAAACACCTGCCTGTCACACAGAGACAGTCCTTCCTGGGACTGGCACAGCAGCACCTGCCAGATGCTGGCCAGATGCTGGGTCCTGATGTGGACAGAGCAATGAGGAAAAGTAGAGAAGCCAGAGAGCCACACACAAGGGGACAGGGGTGGAGGTGGGGGTGGGGGGACAGAGCGCAGCAGCGGGAGGCTGCACCTGGGCGGAGCGGATTGGGGGTGGGGCCCAAAGCCACCCTTTCCAGGGAAAGGGAGAGAATCCTCCCATCTGCTCCAACAGGTCCACCTCTGCCTGGACCTCCTTGGGTCTCTGCTTTTTGGAGACCAACTGTCCAGGGCCACTTTCCTCAAAAGTGATTTCCACACAGCGATATGCTAACAAAGCCCAAGAGAAAATGTAAGATGTAAAACAAACCTAAGCCGGGGGTGATGCAGCATGCCTGTCATCACAGCACCGGCAGGAGGTGGCTGGAGGATCACAGCCCCAGCACCTTAATAAGGACCTCATCTCAGAAACAAGCAAACAAATGTAAACACAGACCTGAACACTTCACCTAAAGAATCTCCAGCGCCCTCTTGGCCTTGGCTCTGGGTTGCTCCCTAGAAACAATGACCCAAGCTGTCTTTAAAAGAACCATTCTATCCTAGTTAAGACCTTTGGGCCTCTCCCCACCGCAGCCCCAGTACTGGGGATTGAATCCAGGGCCTTTGCCTGAGCTACAATCTTAGCCCTTTTTAAATTTCTTTCGTAAAATTTTGAGACAGGGTCTCAGTGAGCTATGCAAGCAAGGCTTGGAGAGGACTCCCAAGTTCAGGTCTCATGTGGGCAACCTAACCTTGTCTCAAAATAAAAAATGTTCAAAAGGGCTGGGGCACCCTCAGTGTTGCCCCAAAAAAGTTTATTCTCATAACAGATTTTCCAGCTGGAAGACAAAGGTGTTTGCAAATGTGTCTTGGGTGCTTTAGACAGGTACAAATTATGTCTGTCCTGGTTCAAATGGCAGCTCAGTCTGTCCTTAGCTGTGGGACTACACCTACCCAAACCTCAGTTTTCCATCTGTAAAATGGGGATCAGGAGAAGCCCTTCCTCCCGGGGCTGCTGCAGGGAACACATGTGACATAAAGCTCCTAACAAGAAGGGCTGCCGGAGCTCAGTTCACACACAATAAATGTCAGCCTTCCTGACACGTTCGTCTGATCTCTAGCAAGTATAAATGGGTGTTTTGGAAACCACACATCCATTTGACTCAGTGATCTGGAGACGATGAAAAGGGGCAGAAGCAACTGTAATTCTGAAACCTCAGGCAGGGGTGCGGGAGCCGTACACCCTAGCGCCCTGGGAGCAGAGGCCTGGTTGGATCCAGAGCAGGGCAGCAGCCCAGGCCTCTGCCAGTCAGCCAGCAAGGGGACAGAAAAAGCTCCGCCTCCCAAAAAGCCACCACCAGCAACAGGAAGCTGCTTCCCTTCCTCTCCCTTCAGAGGCAGCATTTCCTATTTTGTTTTAAAAAGCATTCCTTGTCCCCAGCCCGGCCTTTCCCCTCCCCTCCGGCCCCAGGCTCCAACACACCCACAGCTGACTGCAGGGCTCTGGCCTTGTGTTCTGCCCACCAGAGTTGTGGGGTTCCCGACAGATCCCAGCACAACCTGCTCCAGCACCAACTAAACGCACCCAGGCTGGGAGGCAGCATGTGCCCTGGCACCAGACGGGCAGCACTCTCTGGGCACATTTTCCTCCTCTGGTGGGAAGGACTAACTGAACCTCATTCTTCCATGCTAGTGCAGTGTTGAAAGCGTCTGCTGCTCTTTGTAAGGCACCTCCCTCAGAAAAAAGAGAACTTCTGATGACGTCTGCAGAAACACCAGCCTCGCCTCTACCGGTCCAAATGGGCCTGCAACCCCAAAGGACCTTTGCTTCGTAAAAACTTAAAACACAAACAACTCTGGAATGCCAGTACTCTGGGAAGCTGAGGCAGGAGGCTCAAGTTTAAACCTATCCTAAACAACTTAGTGACACCCTGGCCTGAAAATAAAAAAGGGAGTAGTGTGTTCTCACTCAGTGCTAACTAAAGCTGTGGGTCCAAACCCCATAACTGTAACCCGTCAGCCAATCCCACAGTGGCTGAACTGGTCTAGTTTCTCTCCCCTGACTCATGAGTAAGGCAGTGTTTCTCCAACTATGTTCAGTAGGAGAAAAGGCCTCCAAGGATGGGTAACATTAGGACCCCTGGCTGCTGGACTTCTCAGGACCCCTGAAACACAAATCCTCATCCTCGGGGTGCTCCAGCAGGTAGCTAGCAGAGATGCCCGACATTGTCAATTCACTAAAATCTCCTTCACAGGCCACATCTCGAGGGCAGCATTTTGCACAATGTCGGTGGGAAAGGCCCTTGATGCTCTTCCAGGCCTAGCGTGGCAGGTACCCTCCAGAAGGTACCCACTAAGTGAGAATAGGAGGTCACTTTTTAAAAACTGCCTGTAACTTAGTTTTTCTTAACAGCAAAAACCTGTGCGCACCCTGAATGCCGCTGGTCCTTCTCATCCGTATTAAAACTAACCCCAAATTTACTGGCTACTCCGGCACAGAATTCTAAACTCCTAGGTGGCACGTGGAGGGAGGGCCAGCCACCTTATAAGCAGTTCTCCTCTCCGGATCTGCAGAGAGCAAAACAATCACGATCAATAAAGTGCAAAGAGGAGTCCAGTTTCCTAATCAGAGGAAACTGCCTCGTCCACATAGTACAGATTTCATTTTCTTTCTTTAAATTTTAAACAAGTCAATTTATTCTTCCCATTGTTCTGAGTATAGAAACATATGAAAAGGGGGGAAAAAAGATTTGAAAAATGGAAGAAAACTAATCAACAAACAGGATGATGTCAGCTGAGTTATATACAAACACAACCTGCACAGTAAGAACACACTGAAGCCAAGTGCAAGACCACAGGGAAAATACAAAATACTTGTAGAAATACAAGTTTGATGCATGGTGATTATAGCAGTTTGAATAGACTTTTTCAATGCAGGTCAGAAACAGGTACAGCGCGCCGGGGAGACAGCTCCGTGACACAAGTGCCTGCCTGATAAGTGCAAGGTCTTGAGTTCCACCCCTGGTTCCACAAAAAAAAAAAAAGAAAGAAAGAAAGAAACAGGTGCAGCTGGGTGTCAATGACAAAACATTATTAGTCTCAGCATCTTTTCCCAGAGTATCTTCTGCCTCTCCTCACATCTGGAATTGGGGAGAAAATCAAGATGGACACCAAGACATTTAGAAAGACTGACCGACTAGAAGCAACTAGAATTTATAACATTCACTTGACAGAAAAACCAACAACAATAGATCGACATACAGAATGCAAAATCTGTGACACGTAGCGACGGGCTCATCTACATTTCGGAGTTGAATTTGCGGGTTACTTGGGGCCGCTGGTGCTACAGCCGCTGCCGCCACTGGTCCCTCCACCTCGGGTCTTTTGCAATGTCAGGTTTTGATAATTTAAATACGGATTTCTACCAGACAAGTTACAGCATCAATGACGAGGCTCAACAATCCTATGATTATGGAGGAAGTGGAGGATCCTATGGCAAGCAGCACACTGACTATGACTCCTCGCAGCCAGGCCCATTTGTCCCTCCAGACACGATGCAGCCAAGCAACCATACACAGGGCAGATTTTCCACCCAGCTCAGGCCTACACTCCTGCACCTCAGCCATTGTATGGAAACAACTTCGAGGATGAGCCACCTTTATTAGAAGAGTTAGGTATTAATTTTGACATCTGGCAGAAAACACTTAGCAGTGCTACACCCATTAAAAGTAGCAGATGGCAGCATCATGAATAAAACTGACTTGGCAGGACCAATGGTTTTTTGCCTTGCCTTTAGAGCCACATTGTTATTGGCTGGCAAAATCCAGTCTGGCTATGTATATGGGATCAGTGTGATTGGATGTCTAGGAATGTTTTGCGGATTAAAGTTAATGAGTATGACGGGCATTTCATTTGGTTGTATAGCAAGTGTCCCTGGATACTGTCTTCTTCCCATGATCCTACTTTCCAGCTTTGCAGCGATATGTTCTTTACAAGGAATGTTAGGAATCATTCTCACTGTGGGATCATTGGATGGTGTAGTTTTTCTGCTTCCAAGACTTTTATTTCTGCTTTAGCCATGGAAGGACAACAACTTTTATTAGCATATCCTTGTGCTTTGTTACATGGAGTCTTGGCCCTCATTTTTGTCTTTTGAGTGAAATTTATCTGGAATGTGGACATTAGTGGGCCAAATACACAGGAGGACCTTGAACTCTTACACTGGATCAGCAAACTGCTGCAGCGCAACTCTCATGCAGATTTATGATGAACTATTGGAGCAAGGGAAATAAATTCTTTTATTCATTTTTATAGAACTTTTGAATACTATATTGGATTTATCTGCAATGTGACTAGTTTTCAGTATTTGTGCTATTTCTTTCCTTTTCCTGTATCCTTTGAAAAACAGCTATTTTTCTTACAAATTATATTATAATGTTTTTGATGGATTTTTATTAATTGTGGGAAACCAACCACATAGCTAGTAATCTTCCTTAAAAGCAACCCATTATAGTAAAGAAGACGCAAGACTTACTGCAGAAATGTTTTTCCCAGGAGTTAGGGTAGAAAACTGTTTTATGTTCTCAAGTTAGGAGCACTCACACAGAAAAAGAAATCCCGATGCAGAGTTTTGAGTTTGCAGTTCAAAAATTTGACATTCCTATAAGTTATCTCAAGAAACCTTTGCTAAAATTCAGTTTTGAAAAGTTCACAGTCTACCTCATTGTAGACAAGAAATGTGAACTGCTGTTTAGTATTCATTAAACTTGGATTGGCCACATTAATGTTTAGTTGATTCTCTACCTTTCCCAAGAAAAAAAATAATTGCTAACATTTTTTGAGAAATATTTAAAATTTCATAAGTTCAGTATTTCATTTTATCTATGTAAAGTACAATTGATGCATATGAAAATTTTCCCAATAAAAAAAAAAAAAAAATGCAAAATCTGCAGGAATTTCCAAGACAAATGCCAGGACTTACAGGAGTGAAGATCTCCAGGGAATCTCAGTGGAAGAAGTTCCTAAAAGTACGTAGTCAGGGCCAGCCATGGTGACATGTGCCTGTAATCCCAGCACTCCGCGAGGCTGAAGCAGGAGGATCACAAGTTTGAACCTAGTCTAGGCAACTTAGTAAGTTCTTATCTGAAAAAGTTTTATAAAGGGAGGCAGGGGAGTGGAGGGGCGTGTCATGTACAGGTACAAATTCTCTATGATGAATGTGATCATTACGTATATCCAAAATGTACTAATAAAATCTAATATAAAAAAAGATTTATAATGCCACACATGACACATGCCTATCATCCCAGCACCTAGGAAGCTGAGGCAGGAGGACTGCTGTGTTCGAGGCCAGCCTGAACTACATAGGAAGACCTTGTCTCAAAAACAAAAACACAAAAAAGGGGGCCTGGGGATGTAGTTCAGAGCAAAAGTCTGATTCTATCTAGGTACCACCACCGAAGATGTAGTGAGGGCCAAAGGTAGTTCATTCAGTCTGAACCAGGCCAACCCACAGGATATTCCAGAATGCACTCCAAGAATCTGTCCAGCCCTCAGGGTCCCTAAGATACTAGATGGAGCTGGGAAAGCAAATGGAGAAGGGACCTGGTAGGCCACTGTGTCACTGTCTCCAGAGGGTCTGGCTCCTGGTTCAGGGCTCCTATATGGGCCACTTTTTAGTTTTCTCTATTGTATCTGGTTGTGTCTCTCTTCTGTCTCCTTGACTATAAGGGAAGCTGGCTGGAAAGGCAAACCCAGATTCTCCACAGCCCTTAGGAGCCCACAGCTCTACTAAGTCAACCCCAAATCCAGGTACCCCAAAGAGTTCTCTGGCCAATATTTATAGTTAACAGAGGCTACAGATAAATTCATGAGGCTCAAGTGATCAAGACTTCACTCCACGACTGAACTGTGCAGAAGGATCCAACACAGAGACCCCAAAATCCAGGCTCCCGTCCAACCCAAGGGGACACTCCTTTCCTACAGGCAACCACAAAACTAGAACCTGCAATTCCTGACGCATAACTCCAAACTTCAGACACAAGCAATTGCAAAGCTAGAACCTCTAACTCCTGACACATATTCCAGACCCTCCGCTGCTGGGTCATGTCCTACCTCTTATTTAAACCCCTGGCCTTCAACATAGCTAAGGATGCAACAGCAAAGATAAATGCATGACCTGAATCCCTGCAAGGATAAACACTCTACCGATTTACATTATGCTGTAATGGTTCTAAACAGACAGACATTAAATGCATTTATATACCAGCAAATCTTACTTTCAGAACAATGCTCATTTCAGTATATCAGAAAAGCAAAAGCAATATGAATAGCCAATATTATAGAAGAATGTATGGTCTGATCCCATAATGCAGTGCACATGTGCTAACACAGACCGAAGGGCCGGCAAGATAGCTCAGAGGTCTAAAGCGCCTGTTCAGTCAAGCTTAGGCAGGTACAAAGGACCACAGTTCAATCCCTGACAGCACATGCTGCACCAGTCCTGCCCTCAAGGAGGGCTGAGCCTGCCAAAAAAAAAAAAAAAAAAAGCACAGACAGACAATGTTTATAAGGTAACATCCAGAGCATGCTCCCCAAATACATGCCTGTGTATCTGTGTGTAAACACAGAGGTAAGAAAGATTCTAAGACTATTCAGCAAATGTTCACAGAAATTAACTTTAAGAGGTGGCATTATGGGTGATTTCTGTTGTTTACCCCTCCCCTTGCATTTTCTTTTTAGAGTGAACATAGATCATTATGTATTTTTCATATCTGAATTAAAAATACAAAGTTAAAAGAATATACTTCTTATCAGAAGAATTGTTCAGAAAGAATAAGAGAGTCAGCCATTAAAAAAAAATTATGAGTAAGTTGATCTGTAGGCAGCTTCTCATTTCTCAGAATGAGCTGAGCTTGGGGCCAACTGCATCATCGCCTGCCGCCAGCCCTGTCTATAAGGATGTGCTGGGTGGACACAAGGGAAGCAGCCCCACGCCCAAACTCACAGGCTGCCCAGTGTGGCGGAGCCAGGCTACCACAGTCTCCTGGACCAGCCCTTCTGGTAACCAGCCATTTCCGTAGCGCCCACAATATGACTTTGGCCAGAATCCCTACCAACACAGTGGCATGCTTTCTACAGCCACTGCAGAGTTTAGAACCCAAGTCCTCGAGACCAGTCAACCCATGACCAACTACCTGCTAACTCGGGCTCTTCATCCCTCAGAGCCACAATTTTCTTCACCCTGGGGATAAAACCTCACAGGGTCACTGTACACGTGCAATGGGACAGCACATGCCAAGAGCCTGGTAAAGTGCTCAACCCAGAACAAGAATGTTTCTCACCCCACACAGGCCCTCTCTTGGCCATGGTCATTCTCCCAACCCCAAGCACACCTTGCAACTTTCCCTGTGATCCGACTGCAAAAAAAGACTTCAGCCAGCCTGCCCTGAAAGGATGTCCATTCTAAACAAGTACAGTTTAGCTACAGATTTGGCCATGGGCTTTGCTACCTCCTACACTGTCCCTGCAGGCCAACCCCTTTGCATGGTCCCTCTCCAGACCACAGCCAGTGGACAGGGCCAATAGAGGTCTGCTGTAAAATGCTGCCTTCCAGGACCTAAGGAGGAAGAGGAGAGAGGAGGGGAGGGAAAGGGAGGGGCTTTCCCACTGTCCTTAGGCATCCAGTGACAGCCTCCCGGCAGCTATGCTATCTATGGTCTTGCTCCTGAGCCCTCAGTACTCCCCTAGCTCACAGCCTCTGGAAAGTGCAACTGCCCATCCAATCCTCCTCCAAGCAACACTTGAAGGAACACTTAAAGTACATGTCTCTAATCCTATCACACTGCAAGGCAGATCGGGAGGTTCACAAGTTCCAGCTTGGGCAACTTACTGACTTAGCAAGACCCTGTGTCAAAATAAAAAAAGAGGCAGGATGTAGCTCAGGGGGAGGGCCTTGGGTTCAATCCTGGTATCATGGAAGGGGGACACTTGAGAAGTAAGTCCATCCAAGGTGAAAGTGGACACCAAAAGGGCCAACACTGAAGCTCTGTGCCCCTTCAGGAACAACTGAGGTTGCTCAGGCAGAGGGCTCAAACTGAGATGGAGAATACCATACACTAGTGATGGCGAACCTTGCAGAGCTTTCAGTAATAACAGCCGCTTGCAGCATGCATCCCATAGATTCACCACCATTGCCACATACCACTAGGGTAGCCAGGTCAGAAAAGGAAACCAGGTTTTAGTCTCAGCTCTGCAGGGGACAAGTGACTTGGGAGAAGTTGCCAAGACTTTGGGACTATTTCCCATGGAACCAGGAGGCTGGGTTGGTCAAAAGTTCAACGGGACTCGAAATGCAGGGAATCCCACTCCTGAGAGCCATGACAGTGGAGGCACCGTTCTCCACCTGCCAGGCTCCCATCCTGCCTCAGAAGTTCACCAGGATAGCCACTGGCTGGCAGCTCAATAAGCATCACCAGTAAACAAAGGTCACCAGGTGACCACACACCCACGTGTGTCCCAGGGACTGGACCTGAGGATGTAGGCAGCCCTCTCCAAGTCCAGCAGTGCGGAGCCCGATGCTGGAGTGCAGAGGAACAACACAAGGAGAGCTCAGGTCTTCACCTAGCAGGCTCTGACCTCTGCACTCCCAGTGAGGGACAGGGTAGAAGACTAAGGACCTGCAGGGCTCCCTGGGTGCCTCCTGACTCCAAGGCAACTGCTCAGGGAAGCAACTAAAGCTACTTGCTGGAGTCCCCCAGTGTCCCCTCCCAGCAAGACCTCAGGAGCACAGCCCCTAGGGGAACCCTTCTCTAGGTTCACTTGCACAAGCACAGGTCAGGAGACTGGATGGAGCTGAGCCTTTGTTTGGGAAGGGCTGGTGGGTTAACAGAAAAGAGTACGTCACAATGCACCCAAAAAGCCAATCCTGGGGAGGTGACATGAGCATCTGCTTTGGCACACGCGTCCCCCAGCTGGCACAGATGGGATCCATAGAGGATGAAAGCAAGAAACGGCTTGGGTGGGCCCAGCCGTGAGACAGGCCAGGTGTCCTTTGGGGACACAGCTGGGGAACTGGAGCCTCTCTACTTGCCTCATGGAATTCTCAGATCCCTAGGAGGGTCTAATGGGGACAGGGTGCCAGGTTCTGTAAGGATGAAGTAGCCCCATGAGTTCTTCTACAGATTCAACTCTGGCTTCCAGCTGTGTCCCCCTCCTCCTTTCCATCTAGAGAAGGAAAATGTGTTTTGATGAAGGCTGGGGCACTTCCAGAAAATCCTAGGAGATCAAGAAGAGACCAGCACACTACGCAGGACGTAGCAAGCAAACATTAACACTTGGCTCTTTCTGCCCTTTTCAGTCCAAGCTGGATGGCTCTGCAGAGGACAGCTAGGCACGGGCTGCCAGGCAGCGTGACTCCTGCTCACCATCACAATCTAGGGTCTTGAGCAACAGCAGCCTGTCCCTGGTCTGGACCTTCCAAGGGACTGCTCACATGCTGCTTCTCCCACAAAGTGTTCATTTAATGAGGGCCAGAATGGGCTGAGGTCCCTAAGGCTCTGCAAGATGTCTAATGTCATACAATCCAGGCCCTATGGCCAGACCCCTCTTCAAATGCCAGAAATCCAATGTTGCAAGCCCAGTCTCTGGGGCCCCTGCCCATTACACAGAAGGAGCTTGCAGAGGAACAAAGAAAGCAGAGGAGGAGCTGGGGAGATAGCTCTGTGGCACAAGTGCCTGCCTGGCAAGTGTAAGGTCATGAGTTCAATCCCTGGTCCTGGCAAAAAAAAAGAAAAGAAAAGAAAGCAGAGGAGGCCCTGCCACAGCCCCGCCTGCCTCTTTACTGCTGCTGGGGGTGAGCCACACCCAACCAGCCTGCTGGGATGCTTCCCAGCCTGTGTCATCCACATCTAGGAAATCAGAGCCAGCTGTAGAAATTCCTCCTCCGAAACATGCTCTGGGGAGTAAATGCCTTTGGGCACTCCCCAGGGACAGTTTATAGGCAGAACCTTAGTAGTCACAGCACACACCAAGAAATTGACTGATATGGCCATAAGAAGTAAGTGATCCTCCCCATTTTATAGACTAGGAGCTTGATAGGCATCATGGGACCTGTGTCAGGTCACATACAGGACTAATTTCAAAGTCGTGGGCTTTCTGTCCACCAAACTGTTCCTACGGTGGAAGGATCTCACGTTCAAGTTTAGCCTGGCCAACTTAGCAAGATTCTGTCTCAAAATAAATAAATAGGCCTGGGGCCAGACATGGTGGTACACTCCCATGATCCCAACACTTGAAAGGTTGAGGCAGGAGTCTGAGGTCAGCCTAGGTTACACAGTGAGTTCAAGACCAATCTGAACTACATAGTAAGATCCTGCCTCAAAAAAAACAAAAAGGAAGACAAAAGAAAGGAAAGGGAGAGCCGGGCATGGTAGTGCACGCCTGTAATCCCAGCACTTGGGAGGCTGAGGCAGGAGGATCGGTGTGAGTTTGAGACCAGCCTGGGCTACAAAAGTGAGCTCAAGGCCAGCTTGAACTGCATGGTGAGACCCTGTCTCAAAAAGACAAAAAAAAAAGGAAAGGGAAATAAAACACAAGACTGGGTATGTAACTCAGTGTGAAGGCCTTGGGTTTAATCTATAGTACTAGGGAAGGAATAAAAGATTCATATGGTAATAAATTTGTTTCCTGCTTTATCAGTCCAGTAAATCTGGATTTCAGAACTGTTTTAAACTGGTAATGGAAACACATGCTTGCATTAAGCACTTGGAAGACTGAGATAGGATTGCCAGGAGTTCAAGGCCAGTCTGAACTATATAGCAAGACCCTATATTAAACTACAGAATACAGAGCTTTAAGAGCCTTCACACTCCAACCTCCTGACTTTGCAGATGAGAGAAAAGCCTGAGGTATCATAGTGACTCACCAAACTAGCTGGTGGCAGCCCCAGGAAACTAGGTCCAAGGGTCTAAATTCCCAACCCAAAGAGTAAGCAACCCAGGTCCTACCTTTTCAAGGGGCAGGATAACCTTGACTTCATACCAGTAGAAAGAACAGGGGCTGGCCATTGGTCCCACACATATTTCATATAGCACTAGGGCTATCAATGACTTTCCAGCTGCCAAAGATGACTGCTGAAACATAGCCTCGTCAGAGAGGCCACTGAGCCACAGTCTCAGAGATCTCTACAGCTGAATGCTCTGGGAAGTCAGGGTGCCACACCCTTGTCAAAATGTACAACTCTAGAAGTCAGGATAGCTGGAGGACAAGCCATCTGCAGAAAATGAACAGTAAAGGGTTCTCCTATACACACCCTGGGAGCCTTCTGAACAGCATGCAGACACACTGACAGAGACCAACCCAGAGAACAGCGGGCCCAAGAACAGAACAGTCTACCCAGACACACACTGCCAGGCAATGTCCCTCCTCCTGGAACTAAGCCACAGAGGCTTAGAAACTGAACTTTGCTGGGCTGTTCAGGAAAGAAGTTTCACTTGGAAAACAGCAGTACCTATACAAAAGGGCTCATGGGGAGGGCTTTGTTGGTCTGTGTTTTAAGAGAAGTCTTAGTCCTAGTACAGCAAATATATATATGACATATTCTAACGTCTCTAGCTTTGCAGCTTTAAATAAATAAAGCCATGGGAGAATCACCCCAAGCATTTTGGATCAAATAAGGACTCAGGCGTGTGGTGTGTGTGTGGAGGAAGGACTGGTCTTGTCATAATTATGGTAATCGTAGACTGGCCCTATGACAGCTGGCAGAAGCAATTAGCAATAACAAGGGGAGAGGGATAAATAGAGGATCTAATAAAACAAAACATCCCCAGACCTACAAGAGCCCTGATGAGGCAATAAGATGCAAAGGCAGCAGCTACAAATTGGTCCTGCAATTTCAGAGGCCTCCCAGGCCCCCGACAAAAGCAAGTTGGGAATGTACTAGTTTCCCTCTATTGTGTAAGGGATGGGGGAGCTCCCCTTTATGGTAACCCAACAATCCTTCTTCTAAGTCTTTTTAATGCTGCACTGCCCAACTATAATTTGAGAGAGGAGAAATATCTTATTTCTCCCTTACATGCCAAGCCACCTCCACTAGAACCCCTTAAGTAGTGTCATCTTCCCACCAAAGACTTCCATGCCCAGCATAATCCTCCTTAAGCCAAAACCCAACGTTTGTGGGGAGTAGAGGGAGTTAGTGGGTAATCACACGTTGAGCAAGGACGGCTGTGGCATCGCTAAAGGAACGTACCGAACGCCTTAGCAGCAAAAAAATGCTATTTCAGCAAACACTTTTTGAAAAGCGGCAGACAAGACGTAGGGGAAAGGGACAAGCCTGTGAGAGCCAGGCGCGAGGCGAAGGCTGAGAGCGGCAGGTCTGCGCTCACACTTCGGGGGTGCTTCCCTGTCACCCGTGCCCACAGCCGCTGGGCTGAAGTACGCGGGGAAAAGTCCAGCGCGTGACTCAGTGGGACCATGAGTCCTACGGAACCTGGAAATGAGATGTGGGCGAAAATGAGGAGGGAACCCCACATACAGACTCCTTGTTCCTCCTCCCCGGTTCCCACTCCACACACCCCTACCCCCACATCCTGCCCAAGGTGAGCGTAAGCTCTGGGTCCCTACGCTGCCGCATCAGCGAGTGGAGGAAAGGGAGGAAGCGTCCAAGGAGGCGACCGGCACCAGGATGCAACTCGGGAAGAAGAGAACTAGGGCGTTCCTCAGGCCCGTCCGGGTCCCGGACCCTCGGGCGCCGCGGCCCCGAATTACCTCCAGGGTCCGGATCTCCTGCTGGGTGAGGTCGTTGGACACAGCGCACTTGGTGCGCAACCCGCGCAGGCTGCCGATGGAGATGTCGATGAGCTTCTGAAGCTGCCCGCACTGCTGCAGCGCCCGGCTGGCTGCGGCCCCCGTGCCCCGGTCTGCGGCAGCCGAGGCGCCCCCGCCGCCGCCGCCGCCCTCCTTCTTTTCCCCCATCGCCGCGCCGCGCAGCACCGCTCTATCCATGCCTCGGCATCGGGGCCGCGGGGGCCCGAGGCGGGGAGCCCGGGAACGCGGGCGCCTCGGCAGGGGAGCCCTGGGCCGGGAAGGCTGCACGCAAAGCGCCCCTCGGCGCCGCCCTAGCAGGGCGCCAGCAGAGCCCGCCGCCGAGCCCGATCCTCCCGCAGCCCAACCTCGGCTGCAAAGCGAAAGGCGCGGCGACCCGACGGCTGCGGCTGCCGGAGTCTTTAAGCGGCGGCGGGGCCAGGGTCAGGGCCGCGGGGCATGCTGGGACTTGTAGTCCCGCCACGCACCTGCCACCGCCCGCGCCCCACGCAGCACCGGGAATCTCCGCTCCCCGCCGACGCAAGCGAGCGGGCGGGAAGGACCCGGCATGCATCCTGAGAAGGGATGTTCAGCTCGAGCTTCTCCCCACTTCAAGGGAAGTCTGGGGAGCCTCGTCTCCCCGCCCCCAACCCGGCCTAGGGCTTCCCGCGACCCCCGGATGGGGCGGGGCAGCGGCCGTAACCCCCTAGACAGAGAAAGACAGTTTACCAGCAGAGCCCTGAAGACTGGCACAATGTAGATTGACTGAGTTTTTCTGTGGCTTTAAGAGCCGCCATCTAGTGGGGCTTAAAGAATTTTTCCTGGGCTAGGGGCGCAGCTCAGTGGCAGCTTGCTTAGCATGCACGAATCCATCCCCAGCAAACACACACAGGCATATGTAAACGTGCACGCATCACACCCCTCGAACGGCACTGGATTTATTCTGGATTGTCTACACCCATGAGAATGCTCAAGCATGCAAAAAAACAAAGCACTTTCTTCTTCTGTGTCCTATACACTCACCAAAATAAGCATACCTTCCCCACGCAGGACGCCGGCGGGACAACGCCTAAATCCTGGTAAAGTCAGGCAGCCTGGGTTCAAATTCCGATTCCCACATTGCGTGGTTCAGTATGTGACCTCGGGCAAATGGCTGTACTCAGGAGTGCCTGAATTTTTCTCTCGGTCAAGTGAGGTGGTACTAGGACCTGTATCATAGGGTTTCTGTAAAGAGTAAGTCAACACATGTACGGTACATAATTTGATTACTGGCACATACTCACTGGGTAAATGTTAGCTCAAGTGTTACTGTCTAACCTCATCTCTTCTAAATAAGGCCTGGATGGGGCAGCCAACAGGTAGGTACGGCGGCAATACTGCTAGGAACTGGTATTTGTGTTCCCTAAGCCAAGCCCCACACACCTGTCCCCCTCCTGGACTTTAGCTCACTTCAGGTGTTCTACTCTCTAGCAAAACTGAAACAACAAAGCTCTAATCAAAACTTCTGCATCAGGGCTGGGAAAATAGCTCAGTAGCATAAGTGCCTGCCTGGCAAGCACAAGGGCCTGAGTTCAATCCCTGGTTGTCGTCTCCCCACCCCCCCAAAAGACAAACTTCTGTATCACTCTACTTTCAGCACCTCACCAAGCAGAAGAAGGGGTTCCCCCTCTGAATTGTATCTTGTCATCTCACCACTGGTGAATTTGTCCCTGCACCTCATGCACAGAGCCAGATACAGCCCAGAGTCTGGCGCAGAACAGGGTGTCCATGAAGCTGTGTGCTATCCCCTGCTCTCTTCTGGGCTGGGCTGGGCTGTGAGATTCAAGCACAGTACCTCAGTTTGTGCTACATCTTCCTTTAATGTCATTTGACATTTCAGAGCAAAGCCAGGCATGGTGGCACACACCTATAATCCCAGCACTTGGGAGGCTGAGCCAGGAGAATCCTGATTTTGAAGCTTAGGCTATATTGTGAGTTCAAGGCTGGCCTGGACTACAGAGTGATGGTAACTTTAAAACATGCCTTTTCAAACTAATCCATGCTCTGAAGTTTTCTGTTTGTTTGTTTGTTTTTGTTTTTTAAATACTGGAGAGTCCCACCTCTTCTCCTTAAGAATCACTGATCCAGCCAGGTATGGAGGCACATGCCTGTAGTCCAAGAACAAGAAGATCACAAATATGAGCCCAGCCTGGCAAATTAGCATCTTAATGAAACCCTGTTTCAATCAACCAATCACTCAATCAATCAAAGGACTAGAGATATAGCTCAGTGTGAAGGCCCTGGGTTTGTTTCCCAGTACCATGAGAAGACCAAGTCACTTATCTACCCCTTCCTCATTTTGTAAGAGCGTCCCCTGTACCATATTTATGACTCTCTCAACCCTATTACCTTAGCCCCTCCCCATCTCCTGTAGCAGCAGAGTAACTACCCTGAAAGAGAAACTTAAACTGTAGCTCTCAAACTCCAATGTGTACAAGCATTAATCTCTAGAAAGAGGAGCCCTGTCCCTTTGGTTTTTTATTTCCTATTCCTTTTTTTGTTTGTTTTTGGTTTTTGAGACAGGGTCTCACTATGTAGCCCAGGCTGGCCTCACACTTGCAGCAATCCTCCTGCCTCAGCCTCCCAAGTGCTGAGATTACAGGAATGTGCCACCACATCCAGCTTCTATTCCCTTAGCAGGCCTAAGTTCTCAGGTAGTGCTAATGCTGCTAACGCATTTTAGACAACACTTTAGAAGCCACGGCACAGCAGGTCAGTGGGCCCGAGAACTAATTCAGGTCTAACCACAGCTCTGGTCAGAACCCATTTCCTGGTCAACACCTATTCATGTACTTAAGACAGCTAGTAATTGCCACTAGGCCTCTCAGGCCACACAGTACAGGAAGCCACATCCTGAGAAAGATTGCTGTCCGCCTGTGGCTTTAACACCATGCAGTGGCATCAGGGCTGGAGATGGGGTGAATGCCAGCTCCTAACTGTTCTCTGCCAGGTTCCCTGCAGCTGCTCCCTCTTGTGTCCACACAGCCTCCTGGTGGGGTGGGAGTGGGGAGACGGGTCTCCTGTGTAGTTCAGGCTTGGTCTTGAACTCACTATGTAACCTAAGCTGGCCTCAAACTTGCATCAATTCTCCTGGCTCAGCCTCCCAAGTGCTGGGATTACAGCTTGTGCCACCACGCCACTGGGTTCACACAGCTTCCTCCTGATGGGTCTGTCCCTGCCTTTTTTTTTTTTTATTTTTTTTTTATTTTTTGTGGTACTGGGGTTTGAACTCACGACCTTGTACTTGCAAGGCAGGCACTTGTGCCACAGAGCTATCTCCCCAGCCCCTTGTCCCTGCCTTTTTGACTGGATGGGAGCCTTTTGTTTGACCACATGATTACAGAACCACCTCTTAAAGGTAAAGAACTACTAGGGCTCAGGAGATGGCTCAGTAGCTTAAGTGCAAGCATAAGGTCCTGAGTTCAATCCTCAATACTGCCAGAGAGAAAGAAAGAAAGAAAGAAAGAAAGAAAGAAAGAAAGAAAGAAAGAAAGATAGAACTATGGGCTGGGCATAGTGATGCACACCTGTAAACCCCGCATCCATGAGGCAGAGGTAGGAGGATCACTGCAAGTTCAAGACCAGCCTGGCCTACAAAGCGAGCTTGAGGCCAGCCTGAGCTGCATAGCACAATCCTGCCTCAAAAAGAAAAAAAAAACAGGTAAAGAACCTGAGAGTTATAAATCTTTCACTCATCCATTTAAGAGTCAGTAAGTATTCATATATATATATATATATATATATATATATATATATATATAATGTATATTTATATATCATGTATATATATCACGTATATTATGGCCGGCTCAGACTGCCCTGGGGTGGGGCTGGCGCAGCATGTGGTACCGGGGATTAAACCCCGGTCCCTGCAGTTGCCTAAGCTTGCCTAAGCAGGCACTTTAGACAGCTGAGCCATCTCGCCAGCCCTGGTTTGGTTTTATGAGACAAGATCTTCCTATGTAGTTCAGGCTGGACCTGAACTCACGGTGAACCTCCCACCTCAGCCTCCTGAGAGCTTGGACTACAGGCACGTGCAACCACCCCCAACTTTCACTTAGTGTTTCCTTTTTTGCAGCCCCGTCCAGGGCTCTGGAAGGCAGCAGTAACAAAACCAAGATCTTTACCTATGGGGAGTTTATGTTTTGGTAAGAGAGGCCAGATAAGCAAGCCAAGGGCACAGTGTGTCAGGTTTTGTGTCCCAGCAGAAAGCTGGCATGGGGACAGGGAGTATGACATTTACAACTTTGACTCCAGCTGTTTTGGGGCACGGAGTCGCCAACTGTCTCTGAATTGCTGTATGACCTTGGGCAGTCTCCCAGTCCTAGGAGATTTATCTCCTCATTTGCAAAACACAGATAATACACTGTGGAGATGATGCTGAGGTGAAGCAATGATCATAAAATAAGGGCTCAATGTATTTACCTGCCCCAAATGCCTTGTTACCCACTTAACTGATAGGTGTTTCTTCTCCACCTTCCAGACTGAGTCTCTTCACCCCAGAAGAATCCACCAGTTCAGCGCCGGCTCCGCTCTCCCCACCCCTCCTCTGGGGCACCTCCCTTGAATTCCTCCTGGTTTCTGAGCACTGAGGCTGCTGTGGGAGTGCACCCATGCACAGGCCTAATCCGGTGTGAGAAGGGGCCTACCCTGTGCTAGACCCTGGGCTGGGATCCGACAGAAGGTAAGCAAGTCTACCCCCATGAGAACGACAGCTGAGGAGGAAGGCAGGAAACTAAGGCCTCGGTGTGACCAAAATAAAGTCAGAAGAGATGAGTTTCATGAAGAAAGGGAAATTCCTGGTAGTCCCCAAAGGGTCAAGTCATCAAGTCCTCCGTCCTATGTGGTGGTCAGAGATGCCCTCTGTGACTGGTAGAGCACCAAAATGCGATGTAAAGGGAGGAGCAAGCCATATGGAGGGTCAGTGGGGCCCTGCCTGACTGCTGGAGCAACCTGCAACACTCTCATGACGGTCCCAGTGTAACGACAGCACGATAAAAGATAAGAGCAGGGCTTGGGGATGACAGAGGGCAGCTGGGCAGGGCCAGATAAATGAGCACCTGGGAAGGAAGGAAGGCTGGATTTTTCTGAGAGTTGGTTTCTTCTGCTGTGGTTCAAGAGCAGCAGCACAGTCGGATCGGTCATGCACACCTGGAAGCCCAGCATTTGGGAGGCAGAGGCAGGAGGATCCCCTTGAGTTGGAGGGCAGCCTGGGCTACACAGTTCAAGGCTGAAGTACCTAGACCCTTTCTCAGAAGCAAGCAAGCAAGCACAAGGGAAAGAAAACTTTAAACATTTTTTTAAAAGCCAGGAGTGGTGGCTCACACCTGTAATCCCAGCACTCGGGAGGCTGAAGCAAGAGGATCAGTGTGAGTTCGAGACCAGCCTGGGCTACAAAAGTGAGTTTAAGGCCAGCCTGAACTGCATGGTGAGACCCTGTCTCAAGAAGACAAAAAAAAAATTCTTTTTAAAAAGTAAAAGCACAGTGTGGCCTGGGAGCTTGTTATAGATGCAGCTTTGAACCCAGCTGCCAGACTAACTCAGTCACACTTGGCATGGTACCGATATTCGCACTCATCCAAATTCAGAGCCAGAAGTGCAGATCTCTTAAGTACAAAAAAAGCATTTTAGAAGGTCCTTCCCTCTGTCCCCTGGAGAGCAGGAGGCCAGCAGATGGGCAGAAGCAGGACTCAGGGCGCTGGCCTTAACACCACCACACCCCCACCCCCACCACCACCCCCACCACCACCCCCACCCTGGCCCGGAGGAGGGGTGTCATAGGAGGAAAACAGAACAGAGGAGGTGGAGGAGGCAGAGTCACCAGGACTAGCAGCTGGGCTGGACACCGAGGAAGGCGGGGAGGAAGGACCTGGGCTGGGCTGGCCACGAAGTCTGCACTCCTCCAAGGAAGTCTCCCTCCTCCCGGCAGGGAGAGCCACACCTGCAGCCATATGTGGCCACGCCCTCAGGAAGAGCCCAGGAGGGCGGCACAGCCTGAGCGTGGCTTCCCAAGGTTTCACCTTCAATCAGACCAATAAACGTGTAGTCAACCTAGAGAGATACTTTCTCTCTTACACATAGGCTAGTGCTCAAAACTGAACTATACTCACTACCCAAAATGCACTTCGTTGTTATTGTATAATATGTGTGCTCATTTATTCACTCATTCAGCACATATTCACTGAGCCCTCAGTAGGTGTTCAGCGGTGGGCCACTGCTGGGGATGCAGCAGTGACTGGCAGAGCTGTCCCCTCTGTCTTCAGGGGCTAGTGTCAGGCACCCTGGTGGATACCAAAATCCATAGATGCACAAATGCTTTATATAAAACACCACAGCATATCTGGACATGGTAGCATTTGCCCGTTGTCCCAGCTGCTCAGGAGGCTGAGGCAGGACTGCTTGAGCCCAGAAGTCCGGAGTCAGCTTGCATAACACAGCAAAAACCCTGCCTCACAAATGCTGGGATTACAGGAGTGCACCACCATACCCAGCTTGTTCTGTGTATGTGTGTGTGTGTGTGTGTGTGTGTGTGTGTGTGTGTGTAATAATATATATGTACATATATATATATATATATATATATATATATATATATATACATATATATTT